>OY284480.1:4315087-4493801 GCA_958336345.1 Dorcus parallelipipedus
GTCAGTCATTAACTCACTAGTCAGCCGTGCCTTTGCCATATCAGAACCCTCTTCACTTCAAACTGAACTGAACCACGTAACAAAAGTCCTTCTAAATAACAACTACAAAAAGCACGACATCCAAAGATCCATTTCTCGTCATCGTACCCCAATTCCTCCACGTTCTGAACCTGATATACCTCCTGTCGCTACAGCTTACCTACCTTACATTCACACCATAACAGATCGAATCGGCAAAATACTCAAACAACAGAACATCAAATCAATTTACTTACCCTTGACGAAACTTTCAGATTGCCTACCCTCCACAAAAGATCACATCCCCTTACAATCCGAAGGTGTGTACCGAATTCCTTGTTCCTGTGGACGTGTGTACATCGGTGAAACAAAACGGTCTGTTAGCACTCGTGTTTCTGAACATGAACGCTGTACTAGACTACTACAAACAACTGGCTCGGCCCTAGCTGAACACAAACTAGAAACCGGTCACCAAATCCTATTCTCCGACACAAAACTTCTAGCCCGCTCATCTCATTTTTTCAATCGTAAAATCCGTGAATCCATAGAAATACTCAAACATCCCAATAATCTGAACCGTGATACTGGCTTTTACCTCCACAATGCCTGGAAACATCTCATTAAGGATCCGTCACGCCCCAACAGACCAATCCCCGGTCACCGTTCCGACTCACTACCCCCACCGATCACTATAAATACCACGACAACAAGCATACCCACTCAGTCTCAACGACTAACCCGAAGCCGCAGCAACACCACCATCAGCAGCAGCCCTGAAGAAGTTCTTCTGCAATGAAGAACGAAACGTCGGCAGTAGAAGTCAACGTGACGCGGTTCCAACCGGAAGCCAATTCAAACATGGACGACGGCCGCGGAAGCCTTCAAGTTAAATTAAGAAGCCTCTACGGGAAGGACATCCAGAAGAAGACGAGACAGCTGGGACAACTTCGACAAAAATTGGTATGTTTAATTTGTTCTTTAACTTTTCTTATTCGTTGTCGTAATAGCAGTGTTATACCTACTTTCCTAAGCGTCAAACACCACATCAAAACCTATACTTCTAACAAAATCCTTCGACGCACCAGTTTGGCCTTAGTTCGAGAACGTATCCAGTTTACCCGACATCAACTCTCCAATCTCTCGGCTACAATATTTCATGTTCATCTAGAACTTGCCAATACCCTCACACCAACGGACTGGCAACTAATAGACAGACTTACCTACGAACAAGCCTCCCGCACCCGTGAACACATCACTAATACCCACATCCGTAAATTCAATCTGTTAGCTTCCAAACAACTACCCAATCGTCATCATGAATCTCATTCTTTAACACATACTGTGATAAATAAATCTCATTATTCCTTATCTGAAAACGAAATCTCCGTTCTTTCCAAAGGCCCTAATTTCGCCATCACCCCAAAAACGATACCCACTGATAACATCATAGCTGGAGTTGAATCCGCCCTTATCAAACTTCCTTCTCACATTGCAGACCCTATCCGCCACGAAACTTCCAAAATTTTAAAAGCAGCCAAACCCCCTAAACCAAATTGTACAAAATCTGAATTTCAAGCCCTCAAAACCCTGAAAAATAACCCAGACATAGTCATAATCTCCGCAGACAAAGGGAATGCCACTATAGTTTTGGACCGCGCAGAATACGACCAGAAAATCAACACCCTATTAGACGACCCCGCCTACCAACCCTTACGACGGAATCCAACCTCGCGCATAGAACGTACCGTAACGACCTTAATAAAAGCTTCTTCTATCCCACCAGAAACACAAAAAGTCTTGATCCCCCGTGACTCCAGAATTCCCAGACTTTACGGTCTCCCTAAAATCCACAAACCCGATACACCTTTACGTCCCATAGTAAGCGCAATTAACTCACCAACCTACAAAGTTTCCAAATATCTAGCACAGAGTCTAAAACCGTTTGCAGGTAAAAGTGAAACCTTCATCCTCAACTCTCAGCACTTCGTCCAAAAAATTCACGAGATTTCCTTAGACCCTCAGGACATTCTGGTCAGCTTCGATGTAGAATCTCTTTTCACCAAAGTGCCAATTCCCGACACCATCACAATCATCCAACAACTTTCACAGCCCATAACCAACCCGAAGACTTAATTCCCTTAATAGAATGTTGCTTAACCTCAACCTATTTCATGTTCCGTGATCAATATTACGAACAAGTCTCAGGCACTGCCATGGGCTCTCCTCTCTCCCCAATAGTAGCCAACATTTTTATGGAAGCATTCGAACAACAAGCCCTTACTTCTTTCCCACTTAAACCCAAGTGTTGGTTCAGATATGTAGATGATGTCTTTGCTATTTGGCCACACGGTAAGGAATCCCTAAACAACTTCTTTGAACACCTAAATTCTCAACATCCTGACATTCGCTACACTTTGGAATATGAAACTGACGGCCACTTACCTTTCCTTGATATCTTAGTAAGCCGCCTCCCTAACGGTAGATTAGGACACTCTGTGTATCGCAAACCAACCCATACTGATCGCTATCTGAATGCAAATTCACACCATCATCCTTCTCAAAAACAGTCAGTCATTAACTCACTAGTCAGCCGTGCCTTTGCCATATCAGAACCCTCTTCACTTCAAACTGAACTGAACCACGTAACAAAAGTCCTTCTAAATAACAACTACAAAAAGCACGACATCCAAAGATCCATTTCTCGTCATCGCACCCCAATTCCTCCACGTTCTGAACCTGATATACCTCCTGTCGCTACAGCTTACCTACCTTACATTCACACCATAACAGATCGAATCGGCAAAATACTCAAACAACAGAACATCAAATCAATTTACTTACCCTTGACGAAACTTTCAGATTGCCTACCCTCCACAAAAGATCACATCCCCTTACAATCCGAAGGTGTGTACCGAATTCCTTGTTCCTGTGGACGTGTGTACATCGGTGAAACAAAACGGTCTGTTAGCACTCGTGTTTTCTGAACATGAACGCTGTACTAGACTACTACAAACAACTGGCTCGGCCCTAGCTGAACACAAACTAGAAACCGGTCACCAAATCCTATTCTCCGACACAAAACTTCTAGCCCGCTCATCTCATTTTTTCAATCGTAAAATCCGTGAATCCATAGAAATACTCAAACATCCCAATAATCTGAACCGTGATACTGGCTTTTACCTCCACAATGCCTGGAAACATCTCATTAAGGATCCGTCACGCCCCAACAGACCAATCCCCGGTCACCGTTCCGACTCACTACCCCCACCGATCACTATAAATACCACGACAACAAGCATACCCACTCAGTCTCAACGACTAACCCGAAGCCGCAGCAACACCACCAGCAGCAGCAGCCCTGAAGAAGTTCTTCTGCAATGAAGAACGAAACGTCGGCAGTAGAAGTCAACGTGACGCGGTTCCAACCGGAAGCCAATTCAAACATTTTTTGAGTAATTTACAGTAAATATTATCACCAGAAATTATTTTAACAGTGGTTGCTTTAGAAATTACTGTGGTCCCTGATGCTGTCAGAGCAGTTATCTGATCAATTAAACGCTTATTGCGACTGTCTACCAATGAGTTGAAATGTGATAGAAAATCTATGCCAATTATAGGTTGTCCAACATCAGCAACGATGAAGTCCCAATCAAATCTTCGACGTAAGCGAAAATCGAGTGATAATGCCTGGAAACCATATGTACGAATTGGTGTGTTGTTAGCAGCAAAAAGTTGGTACTTAGCTTGAGGTCTGTTGCGTTTTAGACGGGCGTATGGATAGACGCTAACTTCGGCACCTGTGTCGATTAAAAACCTTTCCTTAGATTTAACATCAGTAACATATAGGCGGCGTGATTCGATTGAGGAGACGTTTGCCGCTATCAATGACTCCTTGATTAGTTTTCCGAACAAGAATTGCAAGGCTGGTTACATTTTCGTGCATTGTTTCCAAATTTCTTGTGGTACCAGCATAAAATTTTTGTATTTTTGTCATTAGAGGAATTACAAAGCTCACAAGGTTTAGGTGATTTAGATCTTGATCTCCAACGTCTCTCACTAATCATATGTTTACTTAAAAGTGCGACTTGTTGTGTTAATTCTTCAACCTGCTTTTCGAGATGAGAATTTTGGGACACGCATGCTATTGGATTAACTGGAATCATTTCATGAAGTTTATCAGCTAATTCCGCTAATTTGTCCAGATCAGAGTAATTTTGTGTTGTGAGTAATGCTTGAGTTTGTTGAGGTAACCGATTTTGCCAAAGAGTTCTAAGAAATGTATTCGGTAGTTCCGGACCAGCCAATAGTCTTAAGTGTCGTAAGAATGCCGAAGGCTTTCTGTCACCTATTTCTTCTTGTTGCAAAAGTTGTTGCATTTTTTGTTCTTTAGAAGTTGAAAGTCTCTTAATAAGTTCTGACTTCAATTTTTCATACTTTTCATTTTCTGGAGGTGCACCGATAATATCCCGCACAGATTGTGCCACTTGATATTCCAGATTTGCAACTACATAGCTGAATTTTGTTGCATCTGCGCTGATATTTGCAAGAGTGAACTGGCTTTCCAATTGGGCGAACCATAACGTCGGTTCTTCAATCCAGAATGGTGGAACTTTGATTGCTATACGTTCTTTTGTTGGCGTAGCCTGCGTGTTTGAAGTAGACATACTTGTTTTCGTCGGGGTCACCAATTATAGAGTTAAAGAAACTATAATTGAATGTGGTTTTTACTTTTTATATTTATGTCAAAAAAGTTATTAACATAAGTAATCTGTTATTTTCATAGCTATCTTCGCCTGAGTGACGACTTGATGATTAGTTCCGCTACAGTTTTATTATTATTTCAATCATTCTGTTTTTCAAAAGAAAACGAAGAATTAAAAAAGATTACTTTACGTGTAGTAGAAAAACACGAAAATGCTTCTCTAAAAGATATTTCCGTAGAACTAGAGGCCCATTTAAATGTTTTTTCGAGCTTAAAGCAACTAGAATATCCAGTCGGTGATGCTTCAGTATCTACAATAAATAAAATAAAATTTAAGAAAAAGAAATATGATTCACTTAAGAATCTCTCTAAAAACGCCATACATTCATCTGACAACCTGAGATGCAATGGTTGTGGCGGATCACATTACCGTTCAGAATGCAATTTTCGCAAAGCAATTTGCAATAAGTGCTCAAAAAAGGATCATATTTCAAAGGTATGCCAATCAGGCAAGAAGTTCAATGATCACACGAATAAAAATGCAAATAAAAACAGAAATCTTTTGATAAAATCAATAACGCCAACCGATAAACGTAGGCGAATCTACATTACTGCAGAAATATACGGGAAAACAATTCACTTACAATATGATTCCGGGTCAGACGTTACTACGATAGGGAAAGATGTTTGGCAACGCCTAGGTTTTCCAACTCTCAACAAGTCTGAAGTTGTTGAACATGCAGGCGGCGACAAACTTAAGACTATAGTCTTCCTATAGGAAGATTTCAGTGCACAATTGAAGCTGCAGGGCGTAAGGGTAACATAACTATAGATGTTGTTTCACGAAATGATTTGAATCTTTTTGGTTTAAATGCTATTGACTCACTTGACCTATAAAAAACATAACTCGCCAAAACATGATTTCAACATCAGGTACATATCAAAATTACATTTCTAGGAAGTTCCCAAGATTAATTTCTAGTGAACTTGGCCTGTGTAAAGATTTTAAAGCAAACTTTATATTAACCACAAATGCCCGTCCTGTACAGATACCATGTCGACAAATTCCATATGCCATGGAAAAACTTCTGGAAGCAGAAATAATGCGATTAGAAAAACTAGAAATCATAGAGCGCATTCAATCATCAAATTGGTGTTCTCCGATTGTTATTGTGAAAAAACACGATGGTAAAATTCGTTTATGTGTTGATTATTCTACTGGAGTAAACCAAGCTCTGTTAGATAATCGACACCTTTACCTACAATTGACAGTATCGTTACAAAACTTAATGAAAACTCATTCTTCACCATATTAGATCTCAGTGAAGCTTTTCTTCAGATTGAAGTTGCAGCAGAAATCCGAGATATCACCACGATAACTACATTTAAAGGTCTTTTCAGGTTTAAAAGACTACCCTTTGGTATTAAAACAGCACCAGCAATATTTCAACAAGCTATGGATAATACGTTGATCGGTCTTGATGGTGTTTGCGCCTATCTTGATGATGTGGTAATCGCAGGAAGTACTCGTGAAGAACATGACTTTCGTCTCAAACAAACACTTCAACGTCTTCAAGATAACGGTTGGAGTCTCAAATTAGAGAAGTGTAATTTCGCTTTAGAAGAAATCAAATATTTGGGATTGATTGTGAATGCTAACCTAAAACCTAAAAATATTCCCGAACTTCAAAGTTTACTTGGTATGGTGAATCATTATGGAAAGTTCATTCCTCACCTTCACCAAATCAAACAACCTTTAGAAGATCTAACTAGGAAAAATCGTCCTTGTATTTGGAATTCTAAGCATGACTCTGCTCTAAAACAGATCAAGAAAGTCATGCTTAGTCCATTACTGTTGGAACACTTCGATCCATTAAGAACTCTTATAGTAGCAGCAGACGCTTGTTCTACAGGTATAGGTGGCGTACTTCTCCAACGAGATCAAGATGGCCACGAACGAGCTGTTTATCATATGGCTCAAAGTCTCACGAATGCACAACGCAACTACTCACAATTGGAAAAAGAGGCATTAGCTTTGGTTACTGCGGTTGAACGTTTTCATAAATTTGTCTGGGGAAGAAAATTCATACTGCAAACCGATCATAAGCCTCTAGTAGCTTTATTACAAACCGACAAAACCAAAGGTCTTGAATCTACAACAGCAGCACGTCTTAAACGCTGGGCTATAAGACTTCTTGGATATGATTTTCAAATCGAGTATGTCCGAACACAAGATTTCGGTCAGGCAGATGTTTTATCTCGTTTGATAGCACAATTCCGACAAGACAATCTTGAAGATTTGCAAGTAGCAAGCATCAAAACTGTGGAATTCGAAATTGAATCTATTGGAAATAATTCTATTGATAAATTCGGATCCGAAATGCGTCAAGAACTGAAGACACTTTCTAGAGAAGATGAAGATATCATGAATGTTATTCAAGCGATCAAGAACAATTGATCATCGTCTTCTGATTCTGATATAGTCGAACACTATAAAAAACGTCGAGATAATCTCTCCGTCGTGGATGAAACATTATTACTTGGTGAAAGAGTGGTAATTCCAAAGAATCTACAAAATAAGATTCTCACTGCTCTTCGTAAAGGCCACCCTGGTATAAGAAGAATGAAACAACTTGCTCGAGAATATGTTTACTGGCCAAAAATGTCCAATGACATAGAGCAACTAGTTCGACAATGTAATTCATGCGCATTAACTCGAAAATTACCTGTTAAAATACCTATCAGTCCTTGGCCTATCCCCACCAGACCCTTGGAACGTATGCACATTGATTACTAAGGCTCGGATTGTATGCAAAATGCATATTTGTTATTAAGAGGTATATCAACAAAATTGTAAGTTTTCTATGCATATCTAATGTTTTTTGATTAAAAGAAGCTAATTAAAAATGCATATTTTGCATATTTTGGCACCTTCGTGGATATTTTAGGAAATATTGCATATTTGTGCATATTTTCTTCAAATCAAAAATTTCCGATTAAAAATTTCAGTTCAAGTTAAAAAGAATTAGTATCCTGCTGAGTGTTTCCTCCTTAAATTCGTTTTGAATGGCTATCTATAATGCCTATAATTCTTCCATTCGGATTGGTAGTTTATTTACACAAATATTTACAAGGTAGTTAGTTACAGGAGCACACACTAGGTAAAGCTCGGTTGTAAAATGGGACCGAACCGTGCGATATGAATGACTTCAAGTAAGTGTTGTAATTTTAGATTTTGTTGGGCAAAGGCCTCTGATTCTCGGGCAAACATACTTTCTAAGGGCTTTATGACGCTAAACTCAAGTGGTTGATTTATTACGTCCAATTGTAAACTGGCATACAATATTAACTACGGACGAAACGAAAATGCCTACACAGTGATTTGTTCGAAACCCTTAAAAAAGGGTTGGAAAAAATAAAACTAAAAACATATTTAATTGTGAGGCGTCAAGTCCGAACACTAGGTTTTTAAAATAGCTTGCTTGAGGCAAAACCAATTTAGTTGTTCTCTTTCGTTCATCGTGTGCAGTTCAATATGCCGAGAATACAAAATTTAGTGTACTTGTGGATAAAAAATTATCCCTAATTGGTATTCAACGAGGACCAAGCTTCACAAAATAAAGTATTCTGTAGAGCATGCGGAAAAAATGTAAGTACGCCTACCAATATTTAGATAAATTAATTTTGTTTTTTTTTAACAAAACGTCTACAAATATATAGTTGTAGTTATATTTTACCCGACCTAGGAAAAGTGTCAATAATTATTCACAGGCGATGAAATCGCGACAATTTTTTCTCTTTTTGAACCTTTCAGTTATCTTATCTGCTACTTCATTTTAACAACTAGTGTACTCGTATAGGCATAAAAAAGTTTTTTGTAAATGTTTTTCTAGAGACTTGATGATTTTTAAATTTAGCTAAATTTTTTAATATCTGTAACATAATTTGTAATATAATGTTTTTTTTTTAATTTTAAGGTGTCATGTGAGAAGAAATTTTTAATTAAGCAGCACGTAGATACTGCGTTACACCGGAACAAACTAAATAAAGTCAACTCTGGAAATGGTTCTCAAAGTCGCCTTATTGAAACATTTAAAAACATGGACAAAAAGACGGCGGAACAAGAGTTCTCCAAGGCATTCTTAAGCGCCAATATTCCTTTATCAAAAGTAAAAAACACGAAATTAAAATGTTTTCTTCAAAAATATTCCCGACATCATGTTCCCGATGAAAGTACATTAACGAAGAATTATGTGAACCAAATTTACACCGAAGTAAATACCGAAATTCGTTCATTGATTGGTAACCACTTGCTTTATTTTGAAGTTGATGAAACTACAGACCCTTGTGGTCGATATATTGCTAATATGTCAATTGGTTGTCTTGATGTTGAAAAAGCTGGCAAATCGTATTTAATAAGTTGTAAGCAGTTAGATAAAACTAACAATTGTACAATAACTTAAAGGATTAACAATTTTTTTTCTGCCTAATCCAATTCCACATGAAAAAGTAATATTGATGTTATCAGACGCTGCTCCTTACATGTGTAAAGCCTCAGCAAATTTAAAAATATTTTTTCCTAATTTAATTCATACCACTTGTTTGGCACATGGTATTAACAGAGTTGACGAAGAAACCAGAAACCAATTCCCTCTTGTAAATGAATTAATCAGCAACGTAAAAAATATTTTTTTAAAAGCAATTGTATAAAGAATCATTTCCGGGTTTACCGTTGCCTCCACAACCAGTAATTACTAGGTGGGGCACGTGGCTAAATGCCGCAATTTTCTATTAAAAAAATTATGAAAAAATTAAAAATTTAATTTTAGAATTCTCTGACGAATCTACTTCTATTAAAGCCAAAAAAATTTTTCAAAAATAATGTAATACCAAATCAATTAGCGTTTATTGCAAGTAATTTTTCTGTAGTGGCCGAAACAATTTTAAAATTAGAATCAAAAGAGCTGCTTTTGACTGAATCAGTAAATTTAATAAACAAATGCCATAGAGAATTATCAACTGTTACTGGAACTGGAGACTTAATTTTTAAAAAGCTTAACTCAGTATTGAATAAAAATGAAGGATTCAAAATTCTGTCAAAAATGTCTAAAATTTTGAATGGGGAATTTGTTGATGACGATGACCTTGAATTAGATCTATATATTGTAAGCAATTTAAAATATGCGCCCATTACTTCCGTCGATGTTGAACGATCTTTTTCGACGTTTAAACATTTACTAGACGACCGACGACATTCGTTTAAAATAGAAAATTTAGAGAAACACCTAATTGTCAATTTTTTTCATAATAATAAATAGGCATATAATATGTATATAAATATATTACTCCTGTTATTTTTGTGAATAGGTAGGTATATTGCTAAATGTTGTATTTTAGAAATGTATAATAATAAGAATAAATATGTTTTAGTTTATTAAATTGGAATGGACTTTCATTTTTTATTGTTAAAAGTTTTGCATATCGGTGCATATTTGGCATATATTAGAGCATATTTTTTAATATCTTGTGCATATTCTTGTGAAATTACGTGCATATATATGCGCATATTTTACAGATTTTCCGTGCATATAATGCGAGCCTTATTGATTACGCTGGACCTATAGATGGACAGTATTTATTAATATTCGTAGATGCTTATTCAAATTTCATCAACGTTGGTGTAACTCAGACGATATCTGCAAAACGTACCGTTGACTTATGTCGTGAAATGTTTTCAAGATACGGCCCACCAGAAGTTCTCGTTAATGATCATGGCACTCAATTTACTGTTGATATATTTTCCAAGTTTTGCAAAGAAATGCATGTGACTCATTTATTGTCTGCAGTAAATCAACCTCAGTCAAACGGGCAAGTTGAAAGAATAGTGGATTCCGTTAAAAGAGCTATCTGGAAGAACCCGAATGACTGGAGGAAAGAACTACAAGATTTTCTATACACTTATAGATACCACCCTGTACTTCAGCCCCCCATGAAAAATCTCCGGCAGAATTATTTTTAGGTCGACGGATAAATACACCTTTCTCTAAATTGCTGCCCAAACAATCAAATCGATATTCATCTGAAAAAAGTTTAGAAAAACAAATAAAAATGAAAGCTGAATTTGCTAACCACCATGGAACCCGGCAACGTGAACTACAAATTGGTGACAATGTTGTAGTCGCTTTAGCGAAAGATAAACGCGTTCAAGGTAAAGTAACAAAAACGCTATCTAAATCTCGTTACTTAGTTTGCCTTGACAATGGAAAAGTTATTGAACGCCATATAAACCATATTTGGAAAGGAGGAAGGACCCCGTCGAGAATATCTTCAAACTTAGATGATGATTGGGTATTTTATGATACGACTGATAGACTCCTCAATCACAATCCTTCAGTCTCGAATGAACGTTGTATTGAAAACTGCTCTAATCTTGATAATCTCAATGAAAATATGTCGATCCCTGTTCATCTGGAAAATCAAGACAACGAAAATACTACAGAAGACATCGCAGAAACAGTACAAAATCACAGCTCCCATATTACTCCCTTAAGATCTTTACGACCCAGAGTTCCACCTCAAAAATTAGTTATTAAGCCTTATGCAAAATCTTATAATTAAATATTAACTTTTCAAAGGGGGAGGTGTTGGGGCATGTCATGGCAACGATATATAAATAAGATAAGTTGTCAATGTGTCATTAAAAAGTATTCCATGTTTTATAATGTTCCTGAAATAAAACACATATTAAACGAGGTTTGGTTGAATCTCTTTTCTGGGTCAGAACCCTAACAGAAAATGTTAAGCAAACAAAAATTAAAACTACGCCAAAATCACCAAGCAAATATCAGCTTTTACGTAGATATGACGTTGTAACCATGGGATAATTAGAAAAACTTATCGTACCAGTTGGAGAAGACAATTTGATTAAGTATTACGTACACACTGATGAGATGTTCAAAATTTTACATGATACTCACATTTCCATTGGCCACGGTGGAAGAAACCGTATGAAAAAGGAATTAAACTATAAATATAAAAATATTACACGAGAAATGATTGTCATTTATTTAAAGCTATGTGAAATTTGTCAAAAGAAATTGAATATTCCTAAGAAGGGCTTAGTAGTAAAACCAATTGTAAGTAACGAAATGAACTCAAGATGTCAGGTTGACTTAATCGATATGCAATCGCAAGCCGATGGCGATTCATTTTCGTTTATCAAGATCATCTGACTAAATTTGTTCAGCTGCGGCCTCTTAAAACAAGAAGGGCTACAGAGGTAGCATACATTCTTTTAGACATATTTACGACATTTGGAGCACCAAATATTTTACATAGCGACAATGGTCGAGAATTTGCAAATAATATCATTATAGAACTCTGCAGTATGTGGCCTGATCTGAAGGTGGTGCATGGTAAACCTAGACATTCACAAAGCCAAGGATCAGTAGAAAAGGCCAATCAGGATATAGAGAACATCCTCAGTTCTTGGCTAGGGACTAATAATACCAGTAAATCGTCAGAAGGCTTAAAGTTATGAAGCCATGTTTGGTTCGAAATTGAAAGTTGGCTTGAAAAGTTCCTTACCTCCAGAAGCATTGATCAGCATTCGTACAGAAAAAGATTTGGAGGTACTTTTTAGAAGCAATGTCAATCATGTTAATCACCCAGATACTAAAGAACCTAATATTGTATAAGACAGCACTACAAAAGAGTCAGTAATAAGGAGAGTCTCCAATATTACAACTGAAGAACTTGAAAATTTGCATCTTGAGGTGAGTTTATCTGGTAACAATAATTTGGCTACAAATGTTACAGTTGCTGAAGAATTTTCAAACAGTAAAAAAGAAAATCAATCACTTGAGTCAATAATACAAAAAAAAAAATTAAAATTGTGGACCAAACCAGACAGAAGGCTCTATCAAGTCTTAAGAAACAAGCAGATAAAATGACCGCTACTTCATATTTGAAATATCTCGCAGTCAATGTAAGTAATACTGTAAGGCTTCGATCCCAGACGTTGACCGAGCTCGTAGTGATGGTAGAAATATTTTGGCCGTTGTTCTCGCTTGTAAAGATCAAAATAATTACAAACTGGGTACTAAGCACGGTCAATTATGCCAACTGTATTCAAGAAATCAATTTACCATTTCCAAAGAAAAGTTCATTGCTGTTGAAAAGATATCAAACACAGAAATTTCACTTAGAGAGTGCGTAACAATGTCGTCCATTTCTTGTGGCCAAGGTTACAGTAGATGTGGTTGCAAGAGTGGTTGCAGTACTACTAAATGCAAATGTCGCAAAGAAGAAAAGCAGTGTAACTCCAAATGCCACGAAAGTCTCAGCTACACCAATAAATAGGTTTGCAAAAATAGAAATACTTACTATTTGCAACTTGAATGCGTTACTACGAGTAAAATTTAGTAAAACTTTATGAACATAACCCAATAATTTTTTCGTATGTTGTGTTTCATGTTAACTAACTCATAAATTTGAAATAAATATGTGATAAATAGTAACAACTTGTATTTTTAACAGAGAAATCACACTGCCCAGACATTATGCAGCACTATGCATAATGCCCTGACAATGTGATAAATTCATTAATAATTATCACTTTACCCGACTGTTTTGGGCATTACATATATTGCCCGGGCATTATGCATAGTGACCAATTAATTACATTGTCCAAAACATATATATGTATTTAAAAAAACCATTAGTGCGATACATTTGTATCCCATACAGGCCGGGAAAGATTAAGGGTTTAAGCTTCAGCTTAAATTTAATCTAGCATTGTACAACTGGGCCTTACTAGTACTCCTAATCTTTTTTAGATTCATAACCTCAAACTGTCCTGGACCTAAATAACTTTTTATTCCCGCAATGTAATGCTGCACAGATTTTTTCTCTTTCAATTCAACTAGTTCAAAATCTCCTTCCTAACGAAATATTTTCTATTTTTCTCTTCATTTCTATTTCTATATTTAATTTTTCTAAATAACTTTCAAGGTGACTACTAGAATCCTGCATTGGTATATCAGTACTGTCATCATCTGAACTTTCTTTTTGCAAGATTTTTCTGGTCGCATTTTGAACTTTATTTTTAAGTTTCTTAGCTTATCTTTTTCGAATGTTTCATTTCTATATAATTCTTTTCGAGGTCTCCGTCAGTATTCAACATTTTCCATTTTTTTTCGGCCTTTTTTTACTGTCTTTCTAGGTGGGTGCAGCTTTGAGATACGGTCTTATCATCTGGGGAGTTACAATATGATTTATTTGACTTTTCAAAACATTTCCTGATTGATGGGTGGTTCAGGTTTGTTAATATTTGGAAGCTCGCGTACTATTACATTTATTCGTCAAAGCTTGGTCGGTCTAGTATAAAAGCATTCACGAATGAAGTATTTCCGCATTCAAAGGATAAATGCCAATTAACGGAGTTACCCCTTCGTAATGTTCTATTGAGTAAATGCTCTCGTGCAGGCTTCGCCAACAATTTCGGCGATTCAGTGAGTAAGTCTTAAGGATGATTTACATTATAAGACAACGACACGACACGAAAAATACGCAATGTATACATTATCAGACACACATCAGACAGTCAGGCTAATGGCACGTTTAGTGATGTTTCGAAGACACAGACACGAAAAACATTCCTGGTCAGATTGTCGTCTCGTCTTGTCTTAGCCGATACGTGTCGTTGCAGGATAGTGTGCATGATATTATTGAATTACATTGAATAATGTTTCCGTGTCTTGTCTGTTACGCTACGTGTCGTGTCGTTGTCTTATAATGTAAATCATCATTTATAAGGTCCAAAAACTGTTCGGTCTAATGGCTGCAACTTATGCGAAATGTGCAAATAAACGAGCAATCGTTATTCCCAAAATATGTAATTAATGTTTCAAAACGCACTCGTGTAAAATGTAATGTAATCTAGCAAAAAAAATTGCATTGAAAGGTTTGCTGTGAACAAAGTTTCGTCATTTAAACTCTTTCCATAACGTATTTATTTTTTCATCTGATTGGCATTCATCTGACAATCTGTACCAGTTTTGATTTGAAGTTAAGGAGTGATTTTGTATGTATTGTATTGTGACCCTAACTTAGTTTTATATATTCACTTTGCAGTGTCTATCCTTTTCTTATTTTCATTTTAATACTTTTTAAATTTGTGTATCAGTATATTCTATGCATTTTATGTATTTTTTACAATATTTTTGTGATATTTCTAATTTGTATTAAAAATTAACAGAGGATCGTGAAGAAACGAAATGTTGAGTGCAATTCTACTGGATCAAGTTGGTGCAGAAACAAAAAGTGCCCAAGAAAATTAAGATAGGATTTCATTTATAACAAGGGATATACAGGGTGAGTTTTTAAGCGCCCTTTCTTCCATAGCTCATTACAGAACAAGATAGAATTTTTTTCTTTTACAAGCACATTCTACCTATTGAGCACTCTAGCCTAAAATTATTTTGAAACATACAGAGTGTTACGTAAAATAATGACAATATGCAGCGGGATTTTTTTAAATGGAACACCCCCTATATTTTCTTATAGAAAGACATAACACTTGATCCTCTAAACAGTAGCACATAAAATATTTATATTTATTTGACCAACTTAGAGTAAATTAATATTTTGTTGAAAACGGTCTGATTTTCTACTTCTATTGAAATACTTACTGTAAACGTATCGTTTGTCGTACAGCAATAAAAGTCGGTAGTGTTATAAATTAAACTATAAGGAATCACCCAGATATAAATTCTTTTAGTCTTATTTGTTTTTTCAAACGTTCAAGCCTGTGCAATTGTTAGATTTTCAAACTGCCATTATTCACAATTTTTTTAAATGCAACCCCCTCTATCTCTTTTCACGAATAGACAGTGTTCATGTTCCTCTTCAATTCTGTTATAGGTTTTCTGTATCTAATCCTTACAGTTTTTTTGCTATAATAAACTTTTCACATTTTTACTCTAAAATCAATATTAAACAGTTTTTTATTGTACCGTATTTTAATTTCTTTAATACAACGCCATCTATTTCATAAAACAGATAGATAAATTCAATGTTTACAATTGATTACAGACTCTTTTTATATTGTAATCATAGAATTTTTGTTGTAATACAGTCCTTTAATTTGTTGTAATTAACAATGTTTTAAAATTGATTCGATGTAGCTCCTAAGCTTCAGTTATCTTAATTAACATTTGATTTAATAAAATCTGAATGCTCGAACAAAAAAATTATTATGTTATTAATATAATATTTGTATAATTTTTTTAAGTAAAACAATTTTTACAATAAGGTAATTATTTGCATTGTAATTATTTGTTGCGTTAGATTTTCTGAAATTAAATGTTAATTAGGACAACTGAAGCTTAGGAACTACAACGACTCAATTTTAAAACATTGTTAATTACAATAAAGTAAAAAAACTATATCGCAACAAAATTACGATGATTATAATGTAATATTTAGAGTAAAAATGTAAAAAGTTTATTATAGTAAAAAACACTGTAAGCATTAGATACAGAAAACCCATAACAGAATTGAAGAGAAACATGAACACTGTCTATTCGTGAAAAGAGATAGAGAGGGTTGCATTTAAAAAAAATTGAATAACGGCAGTTTGAAAATCTGACAATTGTACAGGCTTGAACGTTTGAAAAAACAAATAAGACTAAAAGAATTTACATCTGAATTATTCCTTATACTTTAGTTTATAACACTACCGATTTTTATTGCTCTACGACAAACGATACGTTTACAGTAAGTATTTCAAGAGAAGTAGAAAATCAGATCGTTTTCAACAAAATATTAATTTACTCTAAGTTGGTCAAATAAATATAAATCTTTTATGTGCTACTGTTTAGAGGATCAAGTGTTATGTCTTTCTATAAGAAAATATACTGGATGTTCCATTTAAAAAAATCCCGCTGCATGCTGCCATTACTTTACGTAACACTCTGTATGTATCAAAATAATTTTAGGTTATAGTGCTGAATAGGTAGAATGTCCTTGTAAAAGAAACAAATTCTATCTTGTTCTATAAATGAGGTATGGAAGAAAGGGCGCTTAGAAACTCGCCCTGTATAAAGAAAAAAAAATTGACATTTAACATTTGTACCTATACTTCAAATACAAGCAAGAAAAAATCGATTTGGACGTCAGACGTGAATTAGACACAATTTTTTTCCAATATAAGACATTTCTTCATGCACAACCAATTTAAATCAAGCGCTTAATAAATAAAATTCAAACAAAATTTAGGTCAAATTATAATAAAGTTAATATACAGCTTGTCGCTAAATTCCGTGGACATGGCTTAACCAGATTCCTGGGCTCAATATAAGATTTAACTCAAATTATCTATATCCAAAAGTGCTTCGTTAAGTCAGTATTCTGCTTCAAAGTTGTTGAAAAAAAAGTTAATTTTTCTTAGAACAAAAGAACGCTTGAATTAATTTGGATGATATTTGGTATGAGGATTAATAGTAAGGTAAGTCACATTTTCAGATCGTTTTCGTAATTTACATTGGATCGCTAGTGTGAGAAATAAGGTTGGCACCGTACAAATATTGCAATAACTTTTTTGGCGTTAGGAAGGTAACATTAATTAGGCAATTTTTAGGACGAAGCATTCATTAGAAAACTTTTTTTAATCTTTGTAATTTTTCATATTTCTTACGATTTAATCACAAAATAGAAAAATATAAGAGGCTGCGGCGTTTTTTATTAAAAGGAGGTACACTATAATAGGTTGTATAGAAATAAATACCTGCTACATATATAATTTTTTTTTTTCAGATAGAGGCATTTATTAGTGAACTTTTTTCGTTTTTGCAACTTTTGCAACAAATTAGAAAAACCTTTTTTTTGCGGGGGGGGGGCGGGGGGAAGCGGGGGGGAAGGCGAGGAGAGGCATGCACGCATTTTTAAACGAAACCCATTTTACTTTACGCACTAGTGCGTGAAAAGTGAGACTTTGCAAACTAAAATTATCCTTTAAAGTATCTACTTTAGACACGGTTGTAGAAAAAAATTAGTTATCCATATAAAAGGCATCTGTTCTTCGTGTATGGGCTGCTGTTTTCAATAAGAGGCGCTGCAGGCAATTAGATTTTTCTATTTTGTGACCAAACCGTAAGAAGTATCAAAAATTAAGAAGACACAAAAAAGTTTCCTATACTTTTTTACACTAGCTGTCTAGTTCAAATTACTAAAACTATCTGAAAACGTTACTTACCATTCCGTGGTCACTCATACCAAATATCATACAAATTGGTTCAAGCGTTCTTTTGGTATAAGAATAATTATCTTTTTTTTGTTAACAACTTTGAGTAGAATACTGACTTAACGAAGCAATTTTGGATATAGATAAGTTGGGGTAAATCATCTTATTTTGCGCCCAGGAGTCTATGGTTAAGCCATGTCCACGGAATTTAGCGACACGCTGTATTTAATGCAGAATAAAATTAGCACATGTTCCGTAAAATTTAAAATATTTATTTAGAATTCTCGAGAAAAGTAAGCCAATTTCCGTCTAGAGTGCTGATATTTATAATTTTAATGAATATACGTATAAATCATTAAAAATAATTGAAATCCTGGATATAACATAATAACGAGCGTCTAAATAAAAACCTGGTTAAGTGGGTTGTGATCGAGAATTTATCCATTGCATTTACATACCAGAATTACTAAATGTAGCCTACTTGAACAGGTTTTTATTTAGACACGAGTTATTTCTACTATTGTTGTCTACTTATTTACAAGGCTTGTATCATTTACCTCTCCAGCATAATGTTGTCCATTTATCGTGTGTTCCGATCCAACAGCGTCCGTTGCTCCCCAGTGACAGTGAAACTGTTCTAAGACATATCTACCTTCTAGAGGACCACCAGAGAGTTCTATGAAATAGAGGAAAAAAAGATGCATTATCGAAATGTAGTAAACTTTATATTTTTAATTAATTAGTAAAAGTAAATTGGTTAATGTGTTTGTTAACATGCAATAAAATCATTAAGTTATCTCCTCAATTTTTACTGATCATTAAAGTGCATAATTGTGTTATTCATTAGGGAAATTGTTCATGCATAATCGTTAAAATGATTATCTCATGTGTGCTTTTGTTTTTCTAGTTAATTAAGAAACACATAAAAATAATTAAGAAAAATTGTTTGCTGTTTTTTTAAGAGAAGAAAATACTTGCCAGATCCTTCGCCATGAACATGAACTTTCCAACAGTAACCAGGGTTTGTAATATCCTTTGCATTTTCCGGTATGTATTTCCACGTAAGTTTTGCGTGTGTGCTTAGAATTTTTGAATCGACTGGTTTAATATCGACTGGGCTTTGTCTCGTGCCGGCTGCCTCTGGAAAACATTTATCCCACGTTTTCGGACCTGTAATAAATTAAAATAAAGAGTAACTTATACAGTGTGGTGATAAAGTAACGCACCAAGCGAAAAAACACCCTTAAGGGTCAAACAGAATACAACGCCGTTACGAGCCGTTGCAACGACGCCAACTGTCACTTTAAAAGACATGCACAGATAAAGCGGCGTGGAACGTCGTCAATCTAACAGAAAAATAGAAATAACTTGTTCCAAAAATGGATAAATTTCAAGTACTTATATTATTGTATATGTATATGTTACACCTGATGTATTGTATGTTGTATTATTCACATACAAAAAATTACCGGATGGAAATGCGATGATGGGAGTTATATTTGGTTATGCATTATGACGTTTGACGCCGTTAAAGTTGGAAGTTGACCAACTTTTTGCGTGCAACGCCGCTTGACGTCTTCATTCTGTGCAATGACATTTGAACCTTTATATTTAACATTAATTTGACAGATAACGGCGCATAACGGCGCGGCGTTGCATTCTGCTTGGGCCTTTAGCGTTGACTTTTTCGAAAAATGCTCGGACAAGTCGATTTTGTTTTTAAAAAAGACACCTTTTACAACCAATTTTAATTTTATGTCAGTTACCACTTTTGCGTCGTGACGTCATCGAAATTTTTTTTAAATGACAACCTATTTTTTTGAAAATGTCATTTCAAAGCACTCATTTTTCTGAGTAAAAAAATGTTATTGAACCACTATGTTGCATAAGAAAATTTTGAAGAAAAAAATTATTGAAAAATGGAAATGTGATTTTTAATCTTAATAAAATTTCAACCTAGAATAATACTTTCTTATAAAAACATAATAAGACAACTTAATAAAATTACAATAAATGCAGAAAATGTCCTCCACCAACCACTTGACAGTGACCAGCTCGTGTGTAAACGCTGTTAATGACTCTTACGATGGTTTCACGGCTAATGTTATTAATTTCCGCTCACCCGACTTAACTCCCCTAGACTTTTTATGGGGTTATCTAAAAGGTTGAGTTTAGGTGAACAGACCTCAAAATTTGGAAGATTTACAAAAGAAAATTAGGACGGAAATGAATGACATTAGTCGTGAAACCATCGCAAAAGTAATTAACAGCGTTTACACATGAGCTGGTCACTGTCAAGTGGTTGATAGAGGACATTTTCAGCATTTACTGTAATTTTATTGTTGTCTTGTTATGTTTTTATAAGAAAGTATTATTTTAGGTTGAAATTTTATTAAGATTAAAAATCACATTTCCATTTCTCAATAATTTTTTTCTTCAAAATTTTCTTATGCAACATATTGATTCATTAACATTTTTGTACTCAGAAAAATGGGTGCTTTCAAATGACATTTTCAAAAAAGCAGGTAGTCATTTAAAAAAAATGTCGATGACGTCACGACGCAAAAGTGGTAACTGATATAAAATTTAAATTGGTTGTAAAAGATGTCTTTTTTAAAAACAAAATCGACCTGTCCAGGCATTTTTCGAAAAATTCAACGCTAAGGGTGCTTTTTCGCCTGGTGCGTTACTTTATCACCACACTCTATATAAAATATATACATATTATAAAATAACAAATGAAAAGTCTTCCTTTACCAGTAAAAGTTGTGCGACCGATATACTTAATGAAAAAATTTGTAATTTATTCACAGGATTCACACCTTTCAAATTCCGTCGCCATATGAATAATGCCCGTATGCATAGTCAGAGCTCAAGTATAAGGACGAACTTACGCATGCGTCGAGTAGCAGTTGGCACAGGCAAATTGCTACCCAGCGCTTGCTTAAGCTCGTACTTATGCTTAAGCTCTGACTATGCATACGGGCATAAGTGCTCAAGATTAAAAAAGTTATCTACCTGAAGTGAATGATTTTGGAACTTAATTACAATGTTACACAATTTTCAACGGTCTTACTTTTTTCAATGTACATAAATTAACAATTATTAATCGTTTCACAAAAGATACTAAATATTTTTGAATTACTAAACCGTTAAAAATCTTTCAAGCAAGAAATTTAATTTAACACGTTGAGCCCCGGTGTGACTAACTCAACTTAGGTCCATTTGGACCGATAATTTTTTTTATGTTATTTGTTTTATATATACAACTCATGATCAGCAAAGTTGTTTTTCTATTCAATATGGTTTCTCAAGTATATTTTTTACATATTTTTTTTTGAGGTATCACATATATGCCTCGCCGTCAGTGGAACGTTTACTCTTGTGAGCCGCATGGTATCAGTGTTATTGTGTACCTTGTTTTTTGTTGTTCACACAACTAAAATTACATAAATTTTATATTTTGTTTTAATATTAATAATAAATAAAGTTACATGTTTATAATATGTAGTGTATAATGTTTATTTTTGATTAAAAATTTCTAAAAATCAAACCGATAAAAAAATGATCGGACCACGAGCATAGATTGGTTCTCCGGACCGGTGTTTATCAATTTCTATTCAAACAGCTCGAAAACGTGGCATCAGACCATGTACTCGCCGTTTAAGTAAACGAAGGTTATGAGGTATCGCACGAGTACCTCGCCGTTCTAAAGTTGCCCGAAAATGTGGCATCAGGGTGATGCCTCACGGGGCTCAACGTGTTAAGCAAATTAACACATCTCTCTTAAAAAGAAAGCCTTTTATTTATCAATTCAATTACTTTTCAATGTATGTATGTATTTTTCAATGAATACTCTAGCCATAAGAAGATGCAGATAATTATCAAATTCATATTCATAACTAGTTTTAACATGACTGCATTGTTTTAATAATGCACACATAAAATTTTTGGGATAAATTGTTATCCTCCTAATCGGTGTTATAAAATACGGATAGAGTTTTATCCTTTGAATATAGAGGGGAGGAAGGAGCATTTATTATTTTCATCATTAAAAGAACGCTAGACGGAAGTGCCATCTTGTAAACCCATTTTAACGGTCATTGATGATTATATCATTTGAGTGCGAACACCAATTATTCTATTTAATGGCGTAATAGCAGTTTATTTCGAATTTAGAAATAACGTTTCATTAGTAAATATTACAATTAGGTACCTACTTTTCTTCCAAAATGTGACTTTCTTAAATAATAAAGTTATTTACATTATAGATTATAAATGCAACAACAGTCAGTCATAGGCGTAGTTATAATGATGTGGAAATGTAGTGACAAAAATTATTACTGCCATTTCCTACATCGCCTAAATCGATTGTAATCTAACGCAGATGAATTTCTATTCAGTCTTTTATATCACTATCTACACCTATCTATCACAGCAAACTGCTGAATTAAAAACTCGCCCAATGAAGGATAACAGGTACGCTACTGTTAACCGGAAATATTTGTCCGCCATATGCAAAACCCATCGTGGACCAATTTTATATGGGAAATGCTCCTTCTTCCCCTCTATATTCAAAGGGTTTATCTGAAAAGTTGTAAAGCTCATCATATTTAGTGATATTATAATCTTTTCCTGATTAAAATGCGTCTAAAAATAGGTCCTAACTCCGTTTATTTTAACACCAAAAACCAGTTGGACGCGACGAAACACTAGACGAGAGGAAACTCCAGATTTTTATGTGTGTGCGAAAATATTTCTTGTGAGACATTGAGCCAAATGAATAAAACGAAGCAAATGCTTTTACTTCTGTTATATTTTTTTTTAAAGCTTAAATACGTGGAAAAATTTAGAATGCAAATCATTATACGATTCTATTTATTAAAATTTTTACTACGTTACAGGCAGAATTATTTAGAATTTCATTTTTCTTCAAATATTTGCAACTTTCATTGAAAAATTTGAAGTAAAAGCATATGCTTCGTTTTATTCATCTGGCCCATTAAGTGAGGATTTGATATTTTGAAACACTAAATAAGCTGATGAGTTTTTCGAGAATGCATCACGGATCGCAGAAACTTCGGCCCACCTAGATATCCTACTTCTGACACCTTTCCAACATGTACCAACTTTGCCGCGCCTTCTAATAATCTTTATAAGTAATAACTTACTAATAAGTCTAAGATTGCATCAACGTTACTTGTTTCTTTTCCATCGAATCGCGCACACTACCAGAAAAGGATGTCCACTTGAATGCATCTTGCGTTATCTTTTTTTGGGCGGCATTGAAATATGTTCAAAGCGATGTGTTTGGCGTATTTTTTAAAAATTTGTTTAATGTTCTTTGCACTGAGCACAGACTTCGTTTGAAATTTGAAAACTATGAAAGTTCTGCGAAAGTAAAGATGTCATTTCTACAATGGTTCTTTACGAACGTTAATGTAGTCGAAATTATAGATGTAACACCTAACAATTTAATTACGATTCTGATCGCACCCATTTACATCCTTTCTGGAGAGAAGAAAGGGGATGAGGAAACGTCGAAGATATGCGGTAGAACAATTTGTTTTGAATTTCATTTAAACGATGCATATTTGCTTTGTTAATTTGAATGTTGCACACTTGGGCCCCAAGTTGAACGTCAATTTATAACTAGGTTGGTTTGAATGTGTAACAACGGAGTTACCTCACTTTTTTATTTCAAGTGATAGTTTTCTTGTTGAGGAAACATATATATGCATAAATTAAGCAAATTTGAAACAAATTGTTCTGCCGCACCTCGTCCTCGTCACCTTGGATGCAAACTTAGCGCGATCAGGACCATAATTAAATTGTTGGGTATTGGGTATTACATCCTCCCCTAGTATTGGAGGCACACCCTCGGCAGATAATTCATCGTATTATTGTGTTGTACCGTCACTTTAGGCAACAATTTGTATAGGGTATTTTGGACAATTCTTTGTTTTTATGTGACTTCGTTTTTCTAATTTAATGCTGTGTTATTTGGGTTCTTTCAGATATTAGCTTCTGTTGCAATTTTTCTCTTTCTGTGTAAATCTCTGGGTAATTTGTTTTTTCGAATAATTAATTCCTTTTTTCTTTTTCTTTTACTTATTTTGTTGATTAGTTATTAGTTATTAGTCTGTATTGCGAATATCGGTTATGATCTACAAATCATTAACGGTACAGGTCTCACGATTTCCATAGTCAAATTCTACGGGCATAACCTCAAGAACGGGTAGGTGGGATCTAGTGCAGCAGTATGCTATACTGCATGAAACGTTCACGCCTTCCAAGCTTCCGCCCTTGCATGCGGTCTACAGCGCATCTATTAAGTTGACTGCGTAAATCGTGAGACCTGTGCGAAAGTATTGAAACGTTTTAAGAAAAAAAGTTGTATTTTTTTCTAATGGAACACCCTATATATTATCATATAGCACATTAGTACAATCATATAGCTAATTACGAGGGAATGAAAATAATATATCTAAGATTTTATTACCTAAAGTTTACGATTCTCGAGATATGGACAATTAATCGTAAAAAATGGTAGAATATGTTACTCTGTAAATTAGTTATGTTTAAACATTTTGATTGGAATTTTGGTGGATACATTATTTAACCAATAGGAAACAGAAATACATGATCAATTCCAAATTTCTCTTCGCATTTTAAACAGGATAAAGCACAACGCAAATTACTATTTTTCTTAACATTTTTAAATGGAACGTTCTGTTAAGAAGCAAAATAAGAAGATAAAAGTTTATAAGTATAGATCTTTCCGAAAAATCAAACTAAGCTCATAATCTGCATTTAATAATTATAACTATACAAAAAGAAAGAATAAGTCAAAGAAACATGGCATACAAATACAACTATTTTTCTCTCATGCATTTTTATTTTAAATACCTCGTTTAGTTAAAAATTTATAAAAATATCAACATATTTTAGGTTAGGTTTATCGATTTGTTGATTTTCCCATTTTAGAACATCATATAACAACATAGGTACTCATCAACTGTAATTTTGTAAATAAACACAATTTATGTAAATATGCAAGTAAAAACATACCTTGTTAGGTATCTCGATAAGTGAAGCATATTTTGTTGATTTTCCCACTAAAGCATCATATAGCAACATGCTTATCAACAGTAATTATTGTAAATAAACATAATTTATGTAAATGTTTTTTTCTTCATCCACTATCTTCATATTTTCCAAATTTTTATGTAATGTGCCCAACGCAAACTGTACGGGGCTTCAGTTACAAAAATCGGTGGGTTGCAGTTACAATCTACTCCAGTGGCGTACGCAGGATTGGTGAATGGAAGGGGTTGGGTTGGGTCATATTTCGCGCATGTTCAAGTACCAATATTATGTGCAGGGTGCAACGACGTCGAAATAAATAGACTCGGTGTTGCATGTGGTGGGTTAGATCTTGTTAGATGGAACGAATCAATTAGGTGAGGGGTTACATAAGGTTCACTTTCGCACCGAATTCTGCACCCCCCTGCAGCTGCACATCATGCTTACAAACAAAACATCGGTGTTCTTCGTCTATATCTTTTATACTTTTATGGTCGAAGCCGAAGGTAGTGACTGGTCGCACAGTATAAAAATCACACAGTAGCGTCACTCGAGTATAACTGTCACATTTTCTCTTTTGTTTGTAAATTACAATGCATTTCCATAAGGGTATCAAACAGAATGGCCCTTTTTTTGGCATTGACGTTTAAGTGACGCTACTGGGTATTTACTTATACTGTGCTGGTCGCGTCAGTGTTGCCAAATTGGGCGATTTTTAAGTAACATTCCGACCAAAAAAATTTGTTTGTCCATATAAAATGTGGGCGACTGTTATTTTTTAATGTAGCGACTAAAAATTTTTATCTACCGTATAAAATATACATAATGAGCGATTTAATACGGAAATGTTTTTCATATCAATAAACTGGTAACACTCGGTTGATTTGGGGGGGGGGGGTTAACCCCTATAACCCCTTACTGCGTACGCCATTGATCTACCCCGTATTCCACAATGGCGGTATTTGATCGTACAACATCGAAAATGTCGGTATTCAGTGGGCGATGTTTTTCCAATAGACTAAAACTCGTTTTCAACTCGTCTCCTCCCGATAAAAGTGCCAAACCTTGTAAACTGTACTTCACTCGCTACCTACAATACGGCTCTATTCTATTTCTCTGCCAACGTACAGCATTTTTGGACAGTATCTCTCGAACGTCATTTTAGCATTCTCGACATTTTCTTCTTTAGCGCAATCAACTAACCACGATAACGTTTTACTATACAGGATGTCCCGTGACGTAATGTCACCACTTCACCTACGCGATAATCAATTCAAACTAAGTGAAAAACTCTAATAAAATTTTGTTCTAAAGTAAACCGTTTCAAAAATACTGGGTGTTTAATGTTCCATTTTTTATTTTTTTTTAATTTTAAAGTTCATTTAATCATTTTTCCGTACACCTAGTAATCAATTCAAACAAAAAAAAGAAAACTCTAATAAAGCAAACCGTTTTTCAAGACTACAACGTGTTACGTAATTTTCAGAATTTTAAAACTTTGTCTCAAAAGGTGTTCAAAATGACTCCCTTTGTTTGTTAAACACACTGGCGCGTTTCAAAAGAGATCTAGACATAAAACTCTACACATAAAAAATGCAAACGATCCGATTAGTTATAAACTGACTTATTTCCACCTCGGTCCGTGTGTTGGCTCTTAAAATAGTCTAGCATCGAGCTAATTTATTTAGACCTCGGTACATGTACGATTTTAAATATTGCGAAATCCATAGTAAATTTTAAAAAATTGTGAAAAATATACTTTTAAAAAACTATTGTTTGCCGGGCAACATTTTTTAAAATTTGGTTTGGAAAAAAAACTACACAAAAAATGAAATCGATCCGATTAGTTATGGACTGATTTATTTCGACCTCGGTCCGTGTGTTGAGAAAAACTCATTTATTGACTCTTAAAATAGTCTAGCTTCGAGCTAATTTATTTAAACCTCGGTGCGTGTACGATTTCAACTACTATGTAATCCGTAATAAATTTTTTAAAATTGTGAAAAAAAATACTTTTAGAAAACTATTGTTTGCCGGGCAATATTTTTTTAAAATTCGGTTGGAAAAAGTACCTACACATAAAAAATACAAACGATCCCATTAGTTAGAGAGTGATTTATTTCGACCTCGGTCCGTGTGTTGAGAAAAACTCATTCATTGACTGTTAAAATAGTCTAGCTTCGATTTCAACTACTGCGTAATCCACAGTGAATTTTGAACACTTTTTGAGATAAAGTTTAAAAATTCTGAAAATTACAAAACGCGTTGTATTCCTGAAAAACGGTTTGCTTTATTAGAGTTTTTTTTAGTTTGAATTCATTATTAGGTGAACGGATAAATGATTAGATGAACTTTAAAATTTAAAAAAATGAAAAATTAAACATTAAACACCCAGTATTTGTGAGACGGTTTACTTTAGAACAAAATTTTATTAGAGTTTTTCACTTAGTTTGAATCGATTTTCACGTAGGTGAAGTGGTGACATTACGTCACGGGACACCCTGTATAAATTCGGATATATCTCCAAATTACTCGCTTTGGAATGTGCCCTATTCAAAAGGTGGTCCTCGAGGGGAAAGGAGTAGGAACACTTAGAAGAAAATTATACCGCAGACATTTCTACAAAATATCTAATAAATGTTTAAAGGGCAACGCATGTAGGAATTATTCTTTGTATAGAAAGGGAGGGAAAATGTACTTTTCAATAATTATGAATGTTATTATTTTATTTTGTTTTGCTCTTAGTTCGAATTAAAAAAATATTTTATTATTTTTTATGATTGTCTCAGTAAAAAAGTAGCAAAGTGATAAGAAATACCGGATGATTTTTTTTTAATTTTTATCAATTCTTGCCGTGAAATTTGGTCGGCATGTTTAGCTTAAATGAAAAATAAGTCAATGTATTCATTGAGGTTATTCAGTAAAACTAAGACTAATGCCGTCCAATTCAGTAAAAGAGTTGATAAAAAATTTAAGAAATCACCTGTTATCAAGTTGTTATAAATGATTTAATGGTCCTAATAGGCGTTGATAGGTTCCACCTCTTTCCGACGAGATTTTCATGCAAAGTTTGAAAGTGTATCTTAGGAGTTTTGAAAACCAGTTTTCTTATTCCGAAAACAATTTCGGTAAGTGAGAAATTTGCTCAAATCAATCAGTTGACGTTGCATACTTTTAGGTTATTGTGAACGCTGTCATTATTAGGTTTGTTCGTGGAGCAGTCTGAACTAGTAGTTCGGAACCGTTAAAATCAAATGCTAGAAAGTAACGGATTGATTTTAACAATGCTTTCATGACGAATGCATGGACTTGACGGTTCCGACCTAGTCCAAAACTGCTCCACGAACAAAACTGTTATTAATAAGTGGCAAACTTTCATTTCTTTTAAGAAATTAGGAAGTGCCTTTTTTTTCTTACATTTCATTTCTTTTGTTTTTAAGGGGTCACTGGACGAATTATATACAGAAACTCTGTATTATGTTACATTTTGTTTTAATTGCATCCATTTTCAGCTTTTTAAAAATGGTACATTTACAAACTACGGGATGTCTGTACATATTTTCTGTGTTCTATGAAAACACAACGCATACCGTTTAACGGCGTTTCGATCATAATAATTACTCTACATTCTATTTGACCAAACTAATTTTTTATGCTAACATTGTTACATAAACCAAGTTAATCTAATTAAAATTCCGATATCATTGTTTAATATTATTCTCATTGATCTGGTTAATAAATTTACTTCGCCAGAACGATCTTGAAATGGTTTATGCAAATTAAAACGGCACATGCGAAGACGTAAAATAACACGTATTTGTGCAAATTAGCTAGGAGAAAATGACTGCTCTAACTGTTCTAATTTATAGACTAAACAAGTTTTATTATCTTTATGACAATGTAAAATATTCGAACTACAAATTTACATATAATTTTAAGACTAATATTAGCTTATTGATTTATTACAGTAGTTATAAATTTTACATAGGTTAAAAGGTCTCAAACCTTATATTTTTAATGAATGCAATTTTATGAAAGACAACAATAATGCTTACCTAAAAGCGTAAATAATTGCTAACATTTGATTTCCACATAGAGTAAGTAATAGTATTCAGAATTCTATGTTTCAAGCGTGGATTTATGGTGACATACCGTTTGTCCGTCTGACAATGAGACATAGGAATTTAACATGGGGAAACAGAAATTGCTTTATATTATCTACCTGAGTAGATATTATATGAAATTCTGGGTTATAATCGGAAAGATTATTGGATTCAAAGTGTTTTGATACTAAATTTGTGCAATTTTAGTTGTTAATTATTTAGAAATTAAGAAATAAAGTTATTATTTTTTTCCGTACAAGATTAGTAGGTATTCAACGGAGAGTTTTCAAACGGATCTGTGGTCGAGGAAGTTTGTTCATTTTTCACAACCGTAAGGTTGCGAGTTCAAATCCGAATGAGGATTTTAATATACTATTCTAACGAGTTGCGTATACTATTTTTTCGCATTTCATGCGAAAATTGATTTTATTCATGGTTAATATGTGACATTAATCACTGTCACATTAATAACTGTCACATTTGAAGGGCTTATGTTAAAGATTCAGTTAAATCCTAAAATCAAAACTGATAATTATTGTTTATTAATATTTGACGCTGCCAAAATCTTGTCGTAAATGTATATTTTAGCTATAAGGGATTGAATTTTTTTTGTAATATGTATACCATCGATATCATGAAAAACTAGGACAACTTTTAAAACCAGTAGCCATGCGTTTCCATTATTTTATTATATTGAATCTTTACTGTCAAATTAGTGTGTATTTTTGTTAATTCCGAAATTCTGAGCAATTTGTCTAACTGTGACATCCTCTTCTATGCAAGCAATTTATCCCAGCTTTTAAAACAATATTTACTTTAGGCATAACTGACACTGACAATTTCTTTTAAATTTTTGGTTGGTAGCAGTTTTACATAGCTTAAAAAGTCTTGTCCTAGTTTTTTATGACAGTAATAATAAGAAAAGCTCTGATAAATTCAAGTTTATTAAAAATGTGGCATGTAGCCTTATTGCCCCAAGCCCTTCAATTGATGGACGAAAAATAGTAGTTAGTACGTTGCTATACAGTAATGTATGCTATGTTGTAAAGTAATCTATTACTGCACGATTTTGAGGATATTAATATGACACGTTACTATATGAAATGCGAAAAAAATTATTACAATACATATAAAATGTGACTAAAGATATGAAGGAATTAGACACTTCATGTGATGAAATGGCAGTAATGCCACATTTGAATTTAAATGTAAAAGAATGTGTTGAATGTTTGGTTAGCAGACCATGTTATATGCTTTGTGTTAAGAGGCATTCACTTTAAATGGAAACAAGCTAGTGCTTATTGCTTTCTACAGTCGACAACAAAAACTAGTATATTTAAAGAATTAATAAAATATCCGCCCGCAATAATTTTATATCCGTAGATACGTATTTCGGCAGCTAAGCTGCCATCTTCAGTACAATTTAAAAACACTACATGAAACCTAACAGCTACCTACCTACCTGATCATACTATCTATACTACTAATAGTAATTATTATTATTAATAATTATTAGTAATAATAATAATTATTATTATTCTTTTCAGGGATAAATTCAAGCGATATCAACTAACAGGGAATTAAATGCTTACAAAAGTTCTTTATTCGGGAGAATAAGAACCTTTCTCGGATATTAGACCAATACTCTTTTCCGTTTTATTTGATTTGCTTTTTTGGTAGGTTTTGACTGTTAATATTATTGTGGGCGGAGATAATTTTCAATTATCTCTTAAACCACATTCTCCTTTACTATTTTTTAGTGTTAATATTGTTTATTTTTAGATATTATTAGTAGTATAGAGAGTATGATCAGGTAGGTAGGTAGGTAGGTAGCTGTTAGGTTTCATGTAGTGTTTTTAAATTGTACTGAAGATGGCAGCTTAGCTGCCGAAATACGTATCTACGGATATAAAATTATTGTGGGCGGAGATAAATTTCAATTATTTCGTAAACCACAGTCTCCTTTACTATTTTTTGAGAATAGTAATAATAAATAAATAGAAATTTATATAACTTTAAGTAAAATTTTGATATTTAAATTCTAATAATGATTTTATTTTCAAAAACAGCTTCACTAGCTAGGCGAATACTTTTGACGCGGGGCTCGTATACTTCTCCTCCATCTCTAAAAAATTGGTGTACAACTATCACGTATGTACAATTTTTATGGACAAAATTAAATAAACTTGGATTTCAAACTTTAGTAACTAGAAGTGTAAATCTGGATTCTATAGGCCCGGTATTTCAGTCAGAGCTTAAACCAAATACATAATTTTAGTTAATTTTTTTTTTAGGGTTAACTTTCGGTTTAAGCGTATTTCAGTGACACATTAAGGTTTAATTCATTTTATTTAATCATAAAATTTAATCCACAGACAGCGGGTTCTTAAATCTTGAAAGAGATGCGAATTCAACAAAATACGTCGACGTATTTCATCTATATTTTAAGTATTTGGATTATGGTTTAGTTAACCAAAATTTAATTCATGATTGAAATACCGGGCCTTAGTATGAACTTTTTTAGAAGTTTATGTACACAATTTGTTAGAGTAATCGGAATATGAGAAGGACCTGTGGGCGGAACTTATCTGCGCTACCTTGTCGCTACGTACGGCAGGCAAATCTATAATTTACAAATGAATTAAGTTACTCAAGTGTAAACACTAAAACATCAACAATAAAACGCGACCATAACTTATAACACAACACCCTTCGTATTCGCAAAGAGGCTGATCCGACTCAAATCTGTCTTCTGTGCTGGTCACGTGACAGGTCCTTTTCATATTTTGACTACTCCAGTGCTTTTAAAACTGCTGTAGTAAATAATTTAATATCCCCTAAAAGCATCACAACAAATTATGAAGCTTATAATGTTTTGTTTTGTTAGCAAATTTAGAATTTTTATTAACATCTTCAACAAATAATATAAGTACTATTAGTGAGAGGGAGACTTCATTGAATACGAGTATTGTATTCAGCCGATTTAAATTTCCCAATTACAGAACAGACATTTCTGTTTAGACGTGTTAAGGATAGCCAAATAAAAAAACGATTATCAAAGTAATTAAATACTAAAAGAAATTTAAAAATTAGGTTTTCCCTAATCTGCTCACATATCAATACTTACGTCGTAAACTGTTTAAGTAGATGTTGCTAGAGCCAGAAAGCAGTGCAGCCACGCGATATTAACTTAACTCGGGGTTGGCACAAGTGTGTACTCCGATCATGTGAAGTGTTGGACAAGGAGAGCCACGTTGGTCGGTGTTTGCTATACGCTAACGCCTGACTTTCTGCACCTATGGGCTGGACCTAGAAGCCACTACGTAATTGGATTCTCCAAAACAATCGAGAGTGAGAAGTGCTCTTTTCGAGCGCTTTGCCCATCTCGTTCCATCTCTGACCAAACTAAACTTAACTTAACTCCACTTCGACAAAAATTTTAATCGGCTAGTGGACGTGGTAATTTTTATTTGCGCTTAATATTTGTGGATGTACTGATTTGTTTTGCGACTAATTTATCACATCACTTACAAAGGAAATGGACAATTGAACTACGTAGGCTCGTCATATTATTAAGAGTACTTGTATAATTTTCGAATCAAATAATCATGTCCAGGGTCATACATATAAAGTGTATTAGATAATGCATGCATTATATCCCAAGCAAAACTAGAAACCGAGTAAGCAAGCAAAGGCAGAAATTAGTACTTCACTTTTAATAAATTACATATTTTGTTTAAATTTATTAATTAACATTGTTTAATTTACGGTAGTAAGAAAACTGAAAAACACTTTAACTCCTGTGTTAACAACACCTATCTAATTGTATGGGAGGTTTAGTGAGTAATGAAATGATTATCAAGTTCAGAATATATTGGGAAATACTAATTATTCAGAAAATAATTTTTAATATCAAGTGATTCTTAATTGCTCCAACAAAATCAAACCAGAAATGATATCATATTACGAAAAAATGTTTTCAAAAACATCTCTAGAATAAGTGAAAATGAAAGCAATAGAAGAAATAAATAGAGTACAAGTATATTTAGTAGACGACGTTTATATTGATAAAAAAATCAATTGTGAATAATTGTATTATGACATCAAAAATTATTTTGGTTAAGGGCGGTCATGGATTTTAATAGTAGTTTATGTATCAAGTACGCAAAATAAGGTTTTAGGGAACCAATCATAATTAAGGACGAGGCGACGACTTAATGAGATGAGTCCTCTAAAACCATTTTGCATACGTGGTACATACAATAGCTCTGTTCCAACCACGCTTTGTGACCGTTTCGAAACCGTCATAATCAGTTGCCCAACGAAATAATGATCGATTTTGACAACTTTGTCAACTATAAAACTTTGATGAGTGCATGCTTGTGACGGTTTCGAAACCGTCACAAAGCGTGCTTGGAACAGACCTAATATTTTTTGGTACACGCTCACCAAATCACCAACATTAATGTTAAATTGCTCGAATTTCGAATTAGCAAGTCTAAATTGTCCCTCTCATCCAGCTGTCATCACGAGCGCGCAGCGCGAGGGAGTAACACTCCGAGGAAATAATAGCCATTATTGCGAGTAGTATACTCTACTTTATTTACGACTAAATTATTAAATTATTAAATTCACAAACACTACGCGTTTAACAATGACAGTTTTGAGTTTGTGTATTTTGTTGCCATGGTATTATTTGATTAGAGAAATTTTGTAATTGGTGAGCAAGAGGGAATAATGACTAATAATCCCTCGTCATTATTCCCTAATAGAATATTGCATGGCATTATTGTTCACAAACCACACATATAATACTTCCATTATATTTTAGTCGTAGATAAAACATTATTAGATACTTAAGGAAATAGATATTAAGGAAAAAATGGTGTTATAAAGTTTATCATAATGTTAATGTCCAACTAGTTTTGTATTTCGTTAGATTTATAATAATTTGATTAAAACCATCAAATCACTAGAAATCATATTTTTTTTTAAATGCTGTCCGTAGTAAGCAACATTTTTTAATAATAATATTAATAATGGACATTTAAGTAGCGACATCTTTCGATCGCTTGTTGACCTGATATTGCATTGATATTGATTGACAAATTGAAGCCAGTTCGCCACATAATAAGTCATCGCAATGCAAGGCGGCCATGTGCTGTCAAAGCATATGAGAATTTTGAAAATTTTTGTGCAAATCGGTTTCGATTGCAGCGGATTCCCCGAGCAGGCTCTGTACAGCTGTTTCAGGCCTCGTTGGCCTTCGTCAGCAGAACCGTAGCCCGAGAACTCCACTGCAAACCAAACCGACATGTCCTAGGGTTATTCGCCAATGCGATGTGAAAGTAATGGAAATTTAAGTAGCGACATCTTTCGATCGCTTGTTGACCTGATATTGCAGTAGGATTGACAAATTGAAGCCAGTTCGCCACATAATAAGTCATCCCAATGCAAGGCGGCCATGTGCTGTCAAAGCATAATTATTATGTATCATTTGATCACGTCGGTGTGAAGTACGCTTACGCAATAGCGAACGACTGTCATTTTAGAAAGCTTTCGTGTTATGAATAATTACAACAAGTTACATAAAAGAGTTTTGACAATGTAAAATGTGTTAAAAAGGGCGTTTATAATTACGCACAATGAGAAATGAAGCTTTATTATACATGTAACTTACCACAGAAATTCTGAGTACATGCAGGTAAGATTTTAATCTAAAACCGTAATAGTTTAATGCTAAATTAAGTTGTCGAAATTGGACATAAATACTCCACCTTATTCCAACGTAAATAATATTCAGTATGCTCAAATGTTTACAACAACAACATTAATTGTTCTTACACGAACTCATCCACCATTCACATGTGACAGAACTGTCAAGATTTTAGGTTAAGAAAGCGCCCCGTAAGCAGTGCTTGGCGGAGCACGCCTGAACTGCACTTTTGCCCAGGCCAGAAAGAACTCGCTTTTCATTTAGAAGGCCATGTGCAAAACTGACTCGTTTTAACAAATTGCAAATCTGTACCTCAGAGCCAGACTAGGTTAAGTCCAAATATTGCTGTTAGGCTAATACGATAAATAACACACATTTTTAGCCTAATATACTTTTCGGTTTTTATTTATCTTAAAATATAACATATATAAAGGTTTAAAAAATTATGATAAATATTGTCCTCGCAATAGTCAAATTTGCATTACTTAAAGCTTTAAACCGGTCTACCGTAAATTCGTGTTTTGGACTTAACCTAGTCTGGCTCTGAGGTACAGAAATCATCTTAAACATTTGCATATGGCTAGGGGAATACCCTCCTACACTTGTGAGTTTGTGAATTTGCGCACATGTCTGGGAGAGGCATAATAGTAAGTTTCCAAAGTGTTGGAAAGGATCATATACAGGCCGAGTCCAAAAAAACGCCTACGCAAATAGCATCGGTATTTATTGTCGTATTTGAGCGGTCAAAAAATCAAATAAAATGGCAGAAAAAACTCTACAATATACCATATCTTGCATCTTTAATACATTTAAGACAGCTGCATGACAGCTGTCAACTTTTTTGTTTTTGTTTTTGTTTTTTAAATGCAATCGTATAGTTACTGTAATAAATTTCGAAAGAACTTTTTTTCTGCGTTCTATGATGTGCCGCAATAATAATAATAATAATAATGTCTTTATTGTGGAAGAGAGTATCAAAAATACAATTATAGTTTAACACACAAGAAATACCACAATCGCGAGGCGAAGTTCAGACTTCGTAAAAATTACTAGTCTGCTTTTCAACTTAACCTAGACTGAATAGAGATTATGAACAGAAGTTTGCCTATACTAAGTACTAAGTATTAAACTAACCTACAATGAAAACAATAACACTTATGTTTCAAAATAATAGAAAAAAATAAAAATGAATAAATTAATTATTAACATGAAATGACGTAATAAACTGTTGGTGAACAATAAATGATACATTGTAAATTAAATTGATTTGTTTAATTGGCAGTATTAGAGAATTAGAATATCTTATAAATCACGTGAATTATTTCGGCCTTATTGGGCCAATTAAACAAATCAATTTAATTTACAATTTTCATTTGGCAAGAACTACAGCTTTCAATAAATGATACCTATTTTACGGTGAATAGTTTAGTGTCTACAAGCTAGTTGCGAATCTTCAATCGTTAGTTCAATCGCAAAGATACGATTAAAATTTCTCCGCGCTGCCCAAGTACCTCCAACGAGAAAACAAAATGTTACAACAACCAAAATTTTTGTTTGAATACAGTCAATGCATTAATTTTTTTGAACGAAAACATATTTTACATTCATTCAAGTATTTTTTTGTTGATTCAAACATTTTCTTCTTCAACTGAATACAAAAAATGCATTGACTGTATTCAAACAAAAAAATTAGGTTTTAATATTTTGTTTTCTCAGTGTACCGATGATCATGTTCCGAGGAATAGCGGGATCGTGCTTACGGGACACAAGACATACTTGCAAGTAATATTTTCCTCTTATGTAACATTAATTTTACGTGGAGGTATTTTAAATTTGACAACAAGAAATACCATGAATCTTTCATTGCGAACGCACAGTCGTCAAAATACTCTTAACATAATAAATTTATTTGTCTTTTCTGCCAGCCAAGTAGGTACCATTTTATACTCTGTTATCATTCGTTTTCATAAAATTGCCCGCGAAAAAGTAAATATGTTGTATGTATTTCAGACAATTAATCGCCGAACTTTAACTTTTTAATTATAATTACGATTACGATTGATTAGTTGTAATCGTGGCTTACAACTACAGTCTGCAAGTAACAATTAAATTTGTCAATTGCAACTAACGATTGACAAAATTAATTGCAGTCATTTAATCGTCAATCGAACTAAATTTTGCCCAACACTGCTTTCAAGACAGTAGTTGGCCAGCTCATTCGTGAAATTTGTAATGGATTTTTGTGTGAATTAGAGTCATTTTATGATTCAATATTTATTAAATAAAACAAAATAAATCTCGTTTCAACAAATCAATACATTATAATTATTTATTACAATTTTTTTTTTCACATGAAAGGTACGTGAATTTGGTTTTATGTTTATTAGAATCGTCTTTTAGTAAGCAGGTAATATGGTAGGTTCTTTGGCATGAATCGCATTTGATTCCAATGTGACTACATGAAATATTTTTCACACAAATGAAGCATAACCCTGTATAAATTTTGGGATTCGTGAAACTGTATTCTATCGCATCTGTTTCACTTGTGGCACAAGCACTTCTTATTAATATGTTTGATGTCACGTTTATTTTCCTCGCTTTGTCATCACAAGCAAACAATTGTTTTTTAGCAGTATCAACTGCATTAACTCTTTTTGTAAGATATGACAAATACTGGTTGTCTTCATCATCTTCATGTTCCTTGGTTGCAGAATTGTTCCATTCACTGTCGTTATTTTTCACATCTGTTTCCAACTCTTTTTCAATTGTCTTAGTTTTAGTTTTTCCCTTGTCCTTTGCAGGTCTGCCTCTTTTTTAAATTTTTTTCTTTTCTTTTTCCATTTCCTGTTGTTGCTTCTTTTCTACTCTTGCAATCTTCCGCTTTTCTTTTTGCTCTTCCGCTTTTTTCTTTGCTTTTTCACTATTCAGTTTTTTCCAGTCTGTAGATGTTATTACAAATGAAACTTTTTCGGTTATCTTTTTTTTTCCTTTTCTTTCTGGGGTTTTCGGAAAAGTAATAAAACCGCTTAAACACTGATTTGTCATTTCATCGCAAGGGTTTTCTCTAATTTCATTATCAGTGATTGTATCATTCAAAGCGTCAGGAAAGTAATGGTTTTGACCATTAGAATTTTTTTCAAGAAACTCATCGTAAAGGATCCAAGTTCCTCAACAAACAGAATAGGGGTGTTTTCTATATCAATGTGCTGTAACAAAACTCCGTTAGTCGTCTCGGTCAAATTCATATTTGGACCTTCTGAACTTTGACCATAGTGATTACTGAATTCCCGAACGCCTTTAATTTGGTTATATATCTGGTACAACATGACAAAATATTCGTTGGAATCATCATGCCCATCAAATTGATATTCATCAAACTTCCTAATATTATCTTCACCGACTATCACTTTAAACTGTTCCAGACCAAATGATGATTTCTGATTGTTAAACGCGTTATCAATAGAATTAGGAAATGTTGCATCGCGTTTGTTATTACTTTTCTTACCGAGACACTCGGTATAGACGATTGCGTTGGGATTCCATGGATAGAGTCCACATGCTTTAAATCAATTTATAACTGTCTCTGGCTTTAATGTATTAACTGCAATATTTAAGACATGTGCGAATTTTTCTTTGGTGAGAACCTCGTCTGGATGGCTCCTTCTAAAACTTGAAACAGCAGTTTTCCAAGCACTTTTGAGATGACTTTTTGGATGACGTTGAAGGAAAGCCTTGTACCAGCCATCACCAGGATAATTATCCACAAACGGATTTTTTCGGGGTACTGCTTCAAGAAATTCCTTGACTGATTCCTGAATATCTTCTTTTCTCCTTGGAAAACCTTTCGATACGAAAACATGAATCCAGTTTTCTAATAAGCTTTCCTCTTTATTTGTGAGAACCGGAATTGGACCATGAGAAGTTTTCTTAAATTTATCACTCAATCTAAATTGAATCGTAGCTCTCGGTACTCCATAGGTGGCTGCTTACGTTGACCCATACCATTTTTAACTGCTTCGATCGCCTTATCAATGGCTTCATTGGTGTATTTCTTTCTGTATTTTGACTCTTTAGAAACCCTAGGCATTCTTTAAAAAAAATAGTAATATGTATAATACATTATCACAAACTCTTTTAAACGGACACTAAATGGCGTACAAACACTTAACGTTTCGCAGTCGTTCGAAGCTGTCGAACGACTGCGAAACATTAAGTGTTTGTACGCCATTTAGTGTCCGTTTAAAAGAGTTTGTGATACAATTTTCATCGGACAAGAACAGCTTTAATTATAATACAGTAGGTGGCCATCTTATATTTAGTCATTGGCCCCCCGGACAACAACTGTTTAAAGCTGAATTTAAGTGCACCCAAGCATAAAAAATCTGATTAAAAGTAAAATCTCAAACAAATCTTTAGAAAAATCAGAAAAAAGTAAAATTTGCGTTAAGACTATAAATATATATGTAGAATATAAAACAAGAATATAGTTGTTGGCCGGGCATAAAAACAGACAAATGTAAAACAAATAGTTTACGAACTTAAAATCTAGTCAATATTATCTTTATTTAGTGGTGCAGTATCAAAATAATGAACAATGCAATCATTTTATGAATAATACAACAGGTACAAAACAAGAAGTCTCATTCATTAATCAGTACTGCAACCATTCGAACAGCCTAATATGAAAAGGAGAATAAAGGACGGTATTCTTATAATTTCATAAAATCTTCCGATTGGCCAATAACTGGGGAGTGGCCAATAACTATACCCGTTACCCTAATTTGACACTGATTACCATTAATTCGCTGATAGCAATGCAATAAAACCGTCTTGAAAGGTATCAGGAAATTGATATAAAAATAAAATTTTGCATTTGTGTTAACATAACAATTATACCTAAGGGAAGATTTGAAAGTTTCAGAGTAATAAAGGCATTTATTATAGAAGATAAATAGGTAACTGGAAATAAACTATAAATGTGACAACAATTATCTGAAGTTAGTCACCCATAAATTGTATCATGTGACAACGATTTAAGCGCTTTCTTAAATACTTTGTTTCAGAATATCTCTAAAAGTAATGCTTTAACTTCCTCTTTTAAAATGCTCTTTAACTTAAATTCTTAAAGTTTTAAATCGTTAAATCCAAATATTTCTGAGTAGCACCATTAATGATACATTTCTGATAATTTCTGTATATCGGCCGCCGAATGGCGACTATCAAATCTTTCTTTATAAGTTATCAAGATTAGTTCTAGTTCATGCACAGTGTTCGTATGAGGAGACTTTAACGTAAATTTGCTATACGAGGATAAGAGAAAATTTGATTTCTTAGATATAATATGTTCTGTTAACCTTAAACAGTCAACGTATGAACCCACAAGAAATGGTGTTAGCTTGTTAGACAAAATTTTTCAAATTGGAGTGGAAAGTTAGATGTTAGAAAGGTATTCACCGAATTTTCAGACCACCACTCTGTTCTTATAAAATGTCATATTGATACACTTTTCCTTGAATAAACAATAATTACTAAAACTATGAGGTCCTTTTCCCAAGAGAATCAGCTTATATTTGTTTCACACCTTCTGAATGAAAATTGGGCAGATGTTTTCTCTGCCACCTCAGCTGATACGAAATACGAAAGCTTTATCACTACCTTTAAACACTATTTTGACATGGCATTTCCTGAATTTATAAAGAAATTGCACAATAACCATCCAAAAAAATCCTGGTTCACAGCTGAGCTTAATAATATGTCTAACAAACTCAAAGAACTGTTCTGGCTTCATAAAAATACCAACGATTTTAAGATTTTACAAAAATACAAAGAACTAAAAAAAAGCTATAACAAAGAACTTCAAAAATGTAAACAGAATGTTAACGATAAATGTATATTAGAATCAAATAATGTGTCTAAAGCTACTTGGAAAGTGATTAACAATAACATAAATCGTAACAAAAAACAATCGGACACGTCTACAACAGATTCACAATTAACAGCCACGGAATTTAACAAGTTCTTTATAGTAAGCAATAAAGCTAAAAGTATTGTACATACAGAGGACTCCTTAAATATTCTAAATTCTATTAACATGTCTATGAATTTAAAAAAAAAACAGATACTACCGAAGTTATAAAAATAATTAAATCTTTATCTAAAAAACAAGCCCGAGGTCCAGATGGTATCCCGTGTTTTATTGTTCGCGAAGCAGCTGAATTGATAGCTTTTCCTTTAGCAGACATAATTAATTGTTCCTTTTCAACTGGTTCTTACCCGGAACCCCTAAAGATTATCGAAAATTACTCCAATTCACAAAAAAGGTGATAAATCAAAAACTGAGAATTACAGACCAATCTCAAATCTTTCCATTTTTGCCAAAATTATTGATAAACTGATGTACGAACGCGTACTACACTATTTAGAAAACTTTAATCTCTTATCTGATACGCATCATGGCTTCCGAAAAGGAAGGAACACGAACACTGCTATTTTTGAAGTGGTTAATAACATCTTAAATGCTCTAGACTCCAAACAGAAAGTCGCTGGAATTTTTTTCGATCTTTCGCGTGCGTTTGACGTCGTAGATCATAAAATCTTGCTCAAAAAACTAGAATTATATGGTTTAGTTGGCCCGGTTGTCATACCTTTAAAATCGGAAGCAATTTGTAGAAGTAAATATTACAGGTAGAAACCTTAGATCACAGAATCTGATATTAGAAACATCCATTCCCCAAGGCGGAATATTGTCTCCTCGCTTATTTTTGATTCATAGTAATGATTTAAACAGTTTCTGTAGGACAAAGGTGGGAGAAAATGTAAAAGTCTATCAATATGCCGACGACACCTCTATGATTACAACATCAAATAATGTTAGCAAATTAGAACAGACAAGTGCATGTTGTGCTGATACGATGAATACCTGGTGCAACAACAATCATCTCCTTTTAAATTCTGAAAAATCGGTTTCACTTCTCTTTTTAAAAAAATCCAAAAGTAGTCCATCAGACAAAATTTCCATATTTTGCGGTAATTCTTCAATGCCAGTTATGCAGAGTACGAAATTTCTGGGAGTAATGTTAGACTGTCAGCTCGATTTTGATTAGCACGTATCATATGTAGCCGGAAAGCTAAATTCGGCACATTTTGCTTTATTACAGTTAAAAAAATGCGTGAGTCTGAAAGTTCTTCTAGTTCATTATAATGCGAGTGTTCGAAGTTACCTCGAATACGGTGTAATTTCTTGGGGATCATCCGTGCACGTGAATAGGCTTTTCATTATTCAAAAAAAAATTATTAGGCTTATAGCTAACGCTCAGTGGAGAGACTCCTGTAAACCCTTATTTGAAAAACTTCAAGTAATGATGTTCTATTCTATGTACATGTACAATTTAGCAATGTTCGTTTTTGACAATCCTACTAAGTTCCCTACTAATAAAGGACCTCAGTACCGGCTTTTGTACTAGACAAGCTCTCAGCCTTTGTACTCCTAGACACAGTTCCGCCACTCTGGAGAGAGGTCCTTATTTTATGGGCATAAAAATCTTCAATAAGATCCCACAATCAATACGGAGTATAACGAACAGGCGAATTTTTAAATTAGTATTAAAAAATATTTTTCAAGTTCCCTATTATTCAGTAAATGAATACTTAAATGACGGTACGATAAACTAGCTTCCTTTCAATTTGTTGTTACATCATTTACTGTTGATTCGGGGATTTTAATTTTAATGGTACTAAGACTTTTCTGCTTCCGGTGAACACGTCTTGTATATTTTGTTTTAACGTGTTTGTATATGTATTGTATAGTCCTCACATTATTTCTGTTGGTACGATTTTGACGATGTTTTAGCAGATAGTTTATTATATTATACACAAGTTATTGACTCTGCCATGTTCTCCAAAGAATTTTAAGGCAATAAATTATTATTATTATTATATGCAGATGACACACAGCTGTATTACGCTTTTAGCGCTGATCAAGTTGAAAACGCCTGCACACTCATAAATGAAGATCTTAACAATTTAGTCAAAACTTCAAATTAACACTGCTTGCAGCTAAATCCAGCGAAAACTAAAGTCATGTTGTTTGGGGGCAGATGCATTCGTGCGAATGTTGCTGCTGCAGTCAAATTGCGGCTGGGAAATACTTCTCTGTCTTTAACTAACTGCTCAAAGAATTTAGGTTTGTACATAGACGACGATCTTAAATTTACTCAACACGTTACATATCTGATTACAAAAGGTTATGCCAGCTTGAAGTTGATTTATGTAAATAGGCACTTACTTTCAAAAAATATTAAAAGCATGTTATGTGAGTCTTTAGTATTGCCTCACTTCAATTATTGTGACATGGTATATGGTCCGTTTTTTAAATTGTTCAGCCGTATATTTCCCACAAACTCGTGTAATTAAGATGGCTCAATATGAAAGATAAAAGATATTTGCATTCTGCTCAGTTTTTTCACAAAATTTTAATATTTAAAAGTCCATCATATTTATAAAATATAAAATATAAAATCACATACCGGACGGATGTTCATAACATTAATGTACGATTTCGGGGACTTTTATTTATACCTAAACATAGACTGGAATTTTTTAATTGTTCCTATAGTTATCGAATAGTTAATGTTATGAACACCCTTCCTTTTGAATTTTTAGAATTTTTAGAATTTTTTGAATTTTTTTCCTTTTGAAATTTTTGGTGCCGCTCAAGTTTGCAAAAAAATTAAAGCAAAAGCTTCTCCGTGGCTGATGCGATCAAATAATTAAAACATCCGAAATATATTTATATATCTACATCATAATGCAGGGTCCGGCAATAGGTACTGACGGTTTTGTGAGCGCTGTGGTGTGAGTACCAAAATAGTCTGGGGGAAAATATAATGAGAAAATCATTCGGTGTGTTATGCAGTTTTAGTAGCCATGAATTAGTGGCCCGTGCAGAAACGTATTTTTTGCGTTACGGCGTTCATTCAAACAGGATCCATAATCGACGTTCGACGCCAATTTCGACGAGAATCTAATATTCCACGGCGTGGTAGGATTCCTTCGCGCAACACAATTTTGCAATGGTATCGACGGTTTAATCAAACTAGAAACGTGAACAACATTTTTGGCGGTATTCAGAGAACAGTGCGTACGCCAGAAAATATTGAAAGAGTACGTCAAGCGGTAACACGAAGTCCAACGCGTTCAGCAGCGCGTCAATCAACAGCATTAAACATTTCAGACAGAAATGTTGTGTTGCACAAAGAAATCCTACCAGGAATATTAGATTCTCGTCGAAATTGGCGTTGAACGTCGATTATGGATCCAGTTTGAATGAACGCCGTAACGCAAAAAATACGTTGCTGCACGGGCTAGGAATTCATGGCTACTAAAACTGCATAACATATCGAATGATTTTCGCATTATATTTTCCCCCAGATTATTTTGGTACTCACACCACAAGCGCTCACAAAACCGTCAGTACCTATTGCCGGACCCTGTATTATGATGTAAATATATAAATATATTTCGGATGTTTTAATTATTTGATCGCATCAGTCACGGAGAAGCTTTTGCTGACCTTTCGCCAATTAAGCATAAAGTTTTCTTTAGGTGTGTTATTATACTTAGCAACTGTATTATATATTTATTTGTGCTTAATAATAGTAGATTATACCACGAGTCAATAACGATAGCTATTATTCCCGAGGAAAAGTATTTACGAACCGAGCGCGCAGCGCGAGGGAGTAACACTCCGAGGGAATAATAGCCATTATTGCGAGTAGTATACTCTACTTTATCTACGACTAAATTATTAAATTATTAAATTCACAAACACTACGCGTTTAATAATGACAGTTTTGAGTTTGTGTATTTTGTTGCCATGGTATTATTTGATTAGAGAAATTTTGTAATTGGTGAGCAAGAGGGAATAATGACTATTAATCCCTCGTCATTATTCCCTAATAGAATATTGCATGGCATTATTGTTCACAAATCACACATATAATACTTCCATTATATTTTAGTCGTAGATAAACATTATTATTATCAAAAAATGGATATCATTTACTTACCATTAGTAGTAGTATATCCCCATTCTAAGGCCATTCTGCAATTAAAAGTAAAAGAAAAGGTTAAATAAGTTGTACTTCTATATGCACTTCTTGATAAAGGTGGCTATGAGGAATAAAATTAATATCAATAACTAGTTTAATCAAGTGTTAATTGAATAGTTGTCAAAAGAAATTATTGTATTACGTAGATGGCTTTAGTACAAGATATTTATACACATCAAAGTGGGATCCAGGAAAATAGTAAATTAATTTACAAAAATTACCTTACAAGATTTTCATCGTTATTGATTTTTATAATTGCACCAAAAACACTATTAGTGCATTTAGAGACACAGGTTGTTTGCCATCTTGGCATTTACTCCAGGCCTTGAGCAAAAATCATGACATCCCGATAAAGGCGTTTGTCATTTTTAGTTGGTCCATTAATTAACCAAATACAAATACACTATCAGAATCGACAATTTTTAAATCATATTACTAAAGAGTGGAACAAAATGATTCTCTTCCAGTTACCTTTGCATTACCCATGTAAAAATACGAAGTGCCACACTAAGAAAATAAGGAAGGCAGTACCCTAATATCAAAATAAACATCAAAATTCAAAATGTGATTTATTGCGAAGGGATAATATGAATCCAAAGTTGAGATTAGCTAGCAGTACACGAGCATTCATTCATGCCATTCTTTCTTTCGACAATCTTTCCCTTCAAGAAATTGAAACAAAACAAGTCCTGTTCTATCCCACTAACATAAACTGAATCTTGTTGTTTTTCTGGCCTTTCTTTACTGCAGGGCTGTCCTTGTGATTTTCATTACGAATATAGTCAGAACCCACTAATACAAATTACTTTTCCTTGCAGCTTTCTGATATAAAACTAAACTCGCCGGAATGCGTGTTGGTTAGGGTCAAAATATTGTCATTTTGTTTAGAATTATCTCTTCAGCCGATCATTTTACTTTAGAACGTAAGAATTTGTGTTTCATTTCAAATTTTGGAGTATATTTAGACTTGTGCATCTGTAGAACTGTTTCATAACAGTTTATTTTAACACCATGAAGTCTAAGAGCCATAACGCACAAGCCGCCACTTAGCCGCACGGTGGTGAGTGCGTTGCATCTTATATGCCGGATCCACACGCTGGGCGAAGTCTGGCAAACCTTAGCCAACGCGAACGTGTAGCCGTTAACTTTGTCTTAATTGGCTTCGACTGGGCCAAGTTTGCTTGCGTTCGCTTGGGTGTCGACCGGATCCACAGGCTGGGCGAAGTCTGGCAAATCTTGGCCAACGCGAACGTGTAGCCGTTAGCTTTGTCTTATTGGCTTCGACTGGGCCAAGTTTGCCTGCGTTCGCCTGGGTGTCGGTAAAAAGCGACAAATCAAAGGAATTCGAGCGTCGTTGGCCAATCAACACACTTGTGCCGTCCACACGTTTGTGCGTGTTTGTCGCATAAAATAACTATTCAACTCGGTACAGCATACAAACTGTTGCTTGCTGGAGGTTATACAGTGAGCCTCTAAAGATTGGAAAAAATTCGTAATTTCTTTATTTTTGATATTTCTAAAAAACGCTCGGACAGGTAAATTTTGTTTTTAAAAAGCATACATTTTCAAATGAAAATCAATTTTTGACAGTCATTTGTTTTCGAGTAATGACGTCAGCGACATGTTTTTTAAATAGCAACCCACAATTTTTTTCTTGGTTCTGATAGCTCATTGAATTCTCTATCCAATCACATCAAAAATTTATTATGTGTTATAGGAAAAAAAATTGAGAAAAAAATTATTGAAAATGAATGATTCATCTACTACCTACAAATGAAGTAGGCGTGACATTTTCAACAAAATCAAAATGATACCTACAATAAAATAAAACTTGTCATTCTTGTCATTTAAACAAAGTCTTTTCAAGTCGAGTAATCATGGTTCGTCATTTAACTGAAAATTAAATTATTATTTATTGACTACCATGTGGATAGCATATTTGTACGCAAATAATAGGGCAAATGTTTCGGCAAATATATGGGCTAACGTGTAGATCCGCAGTTATATATTACCACAGAAATTTCCAACCGCACAACCGTCAGCGTTATGCACGTAAGAAAATGTTTGCAATTGCATGTATTGGTCTTGCTAGTGAAGTTCTGTATAAGAAGAAGACTTTTTCAACCTTTGACTTTCCAATTTTTAAATTCAATACTCACAAAGTGATTTAGAGAAAGTATTCTTTAATGTTTACTAGAATTTTTAATATTTTTAACGAAACCTTCCGTGAAACAATCTGTATAAAGAATTTAATAAAATTAAAAAATAGCTTTATCATTAGAAACCGACCGATTAACCGGCTTCGGTTTCGGCCACCTTCGGCCAAAAATTGCACCTTCGGCTTCAGCCAAGTTAGGCCGAAGGTTTTGTCGAAGCCGATGTTACATTTAATTTACGGGCGTCTCCGACAAATGTGTAGGCGTAGCTTTATAGTGTGCGAGTATAGCTTCAGTTTTGCAAAAAAAGATTTAAGGAAGACTGTATCTATATTTTTAATGGAAGAAAATTACGTTAAAAATTTTAATTAAATAATGTTGATTTATTAGTAATATTTTGAATTACATCTCTCAAATCTAATTTGATTGATGTCATATCAAAGTGAACTGGAAAATTAAAATATTAAATCACTATTCAATTTGTTGTGGGAATAACAATCTTCATTTTATAATGCAAAATAAACCTAAGATAAGTGAGAAACCAAAGAATTGAGTCACAGCAAGTGTTGAAAGTGGCGACTGTTTTGCTGCATGCATATAATTTCACGACGTTTCATATTATTAAAAATGTACTGCATTATATCCGGTATTATCTCGTTGCATTTTAATGTTATCCTTGCCATTAGTTCTTGCAAATTATTAATTCTTTCTTTGTGGATCTCATTTTTAAGAAAGCCAAATATGGAGAAGTCTAACGAGCTCTTCCACATGTTCGTCGAAATTTTGATCAGTTTGCGGCCTTCCAGTGGATTTCCCCTTCATTGCGCTTCCCGTTCTGTGATATTTCTCGACAATTTGCGAACTTGTTGGTGCAAGGGAGTTTCTCCAACAATTTTATTCGGAGACTTAAGTCGAAACTGTACTTTGCATTCAAGAATGGAATATTGCCATTTCCCATTTACTACAAGTGCAGTGTTTTCTCGCAAGGTACATATTTGTTATACATTTTAGTCGCTTGTCAATTCATTTCAATAAATTGTAATACTAATAATTGTCAATTTAACTGATTTATGATATTTATTGACAAAATTAGTTAGGGCAGAATTACCGGTTTTGGCCACTGCACCAGTTGTGGCCATTTTGAATTTTTCATGGTTAAAATAAGGAAAGCATTAATTAGAGATAAGTTGGAATATTCCCTACAAATGTTTGAAACCACTATATCGGTTTAATTCTGCATTTTCATTACGTTGGCGCTATTGGTTTGGCTTTGACATACAGTTGAAGCGTAGAGGACAACTTGATCGCTGTTTTCTAAGGAAAATGGTTAAGCAACAAGAGTACATAAAAACAATAATTGTAACAATAATTCTATAATTCTTGTGTATTTGATAAGAGCAATTATTAAATTTTTCGATAATTTCTAAAATATTTTAAAGTTACACTTCAGAACCTGTGAAATGTAGGTGGTGGCCAAAACCAGTAAATTCATAAATAAAAATGTCTAGTTTTGGCCACTAAAGTGACCAAAATTGGTATAGTTTTGGCCATTAGTTATAATTGTCTGCGCATATTTTCGTTTGTGCTACTACAGCATAAAGAAATTTTCTAAAGATTCCAAACAATAATATGATGGGAAAAACTGTGAAAATATAAGGTTTGCTGAAGAAAGGAAACAGAATTTTCTTTATGATAAGTACCACTTAATAAATGCATTAGATGCCATAAAAAATGGAACCTCAATGCAGATTGCCTTAAAAAAATTTAATGTAGATTTGTGCTTAAAGTAAGCGAATGAAAAGCAATAAAATCGTTCGAATTTGACCCTTATGGTGCACAGTGCCAGGCGATCACGCCGGTCATCCGGATACTTTTAAGCACCAGTATACCACGAACCACATTTTGGTAAAAAATTCTGATGAAAACATAAAATCAGCGGTAGCCAACTTGCGGCCCATTGGCCAACTCCGGCTAGCGAATTTTTATCCGGCCCGTAAGACAAATCTATTTTTTTTTTAATAAAATAGATGATAAATATTAGTAACAAAAACAAAAATATGAAACAATAAAAAAGTATACATGCACCTACTAGTAGCTATTAACTAACCGTAAATCGTATTTATAAAAGGATGCCCACCCTTGCTTTAAACGAAAACGATAAGCCTAATGAAAAGATGAGAATAATATATCAGAGAAAGAACAATCAATCACTAAAGAAAGTATGTATTAGTAATGAAGAATGTTTTGAAACAAATAACCACCTAAAACCAAATGTCCAATATATTAAACACACACCTTTGTTATTGCACCTAAAATACATATAATGAACTGCGCTAAGTCGGAGGTGAGATCGGTACTTTGCACTAAGTACTCGAGTGAGTTTCGAACCAACTTATTGTTTATTATTATTATTATTACTAAACACAATTTTTTTCGTTAAATTTGGGAACGATAATTAACATTTAAGTATTTTTATTTTACCTCATCTTTAAGTTTAATCAACAAACTAAAAGCAATTCTCACTTTTCAATTAGTTTTTCAATTCTTTTGCTGTTGTATTTTTATCTATTAACAAATTTAATTATCTACTTATATACGTGCTGTAAACTGCCTATCAAGCTTGATATCAGTGGTATTTTTTGTGCTACTGTTTCCTTTTTATTACCTACTGCGTTATATTTAATTTAAACAAAACAAAAGAAATTCGTTATTTTTCTCTGTGAAATTTTTAACATTATTATAAAAGCTAATATTTGTTTGGGTTAAAAAATTTGTAATTTCTTTGTATACCTTACCATAATCCCAAAGATATTGATATTATCGACTGGCAAATATTACTTCCTTAATACGTACACCATAATTTGGTTTTTTTTTTTGTAAACTTGATCACCAAAGTTCTCAAGCTTCAAAATTAATTTTGTTGGTTGACGACCCGCTGCTACTCACCGAGGCTAGGCTATGGGACATGCTTGGTAATTCTCATGTAAGTTGCAAGTAGTTTTACAGTTTTCTTTAAAAGTCTGTCAAGTTTATAGTTTACATATTTTTATTTTTGGACTAGGCGTCACAAACTGGTCAAAACTACATTTAGGCTCAATTGTACGTATACAATTCCAGCTTAACTTTAAGCCAAAGCTTAAACCCTTAACAACAATTGTTGAAATAATTGTTGTCGTGGAATTTAGCTTCAGTTTAAATTTAAACCGGCATTGTAAAACTGGGCCTTACCCAGGAAAACCATGTACGTTAATTTCGACGTTAATTTCAACGTTAATTTCACGTTGTTACGGTGGAAATAACTTATTCGTTGAAAAATGCAACGTTGTTTTTTGGTTGAATTGACAACCATAATTATACCACGTTTGTATAACGTGTTTTTTAACGATCAGTTTAATATGGACGTAATTATAACGTGAAATAAATATGTAATAATTTTGTCTTTTTACGACGTGATTTATACTATGAGTAAATGCGATATATTTACCGTACGTTGATTACCATATCTTTTCAACGTTAATTCAATATCTACTATTCTACGTAATAAATGAGAAAAAAATTAACGAAACTAATACGTTAGATAAATCATAATTTACAACTAAATTTTTAACCTAAATAAATTTACGTTTTATAACGTTATTTTAACGTATACCGAATAAATTAATATGCGTTACAAAACGTGATGTTGACGTTAGAAAACATTTAGGCTACATTTACATTCAATTTCGTGCCAGCATTAATTCGTAACACGAAAGTTTGACGTGTGCTTTCTTATGATACTATTTACATTGGCCAATGTAAATGGTATCATAAGAAAGTATACGTCAAACTTTCGTGTTACGAATTCGTGCTGGCACGAAATTGAATGTAAATGTAGCTTTAATTTTACAATGACTTTCTATCGTGTTTCACACCTTTGAATTCTAATTTTACTAAAAATCTCTGAAATGTGAGGTTCTTGTCCATGCTTGGCAGCTTTAAAATGAAACGAAACAGGTATGAAAAGTACTCCTTATTTGCACATACGAGTCAACCATAACCTCTTTTTAAGTTGACGTAATCTGTAAATTTTTTTAGGTTACTTTGAATTTGATTCCCAAAATCTGTAATTAAAAATACTAAAGTACACAATAGTCAATCAATTATACATACATATTGCAGTGTTTATGAGCAGCATGTAATTTTCTTAAAATTTTCATAAAGAAATAATTTTGTAAATAATAAAGTAAATTGAGAGTACTATATTAAATGTGTTTTATAGGATTTGTTTGTGAAATTGTTATCGAATAATTTAAGTTAGTGTAAATATTTTTAGAAATAGGAGATTTAGAATTACATGTTTATTATAAATAAATTATTTAGAATTTTTGAAATATATACCGGGTGTTTGTAGAACGGTAGCCAGTCGAAAACTCCGTTAATAATGGAGATATTTTAGTAAACTTTCTTTGTTCTGTTTGACAGAAGGTAGCCTATATGGCAATATGCATTGCTCTTTTCCTAGGCCTACTGTGATTGAGTTATTATACATAACTTTGTTTTTCCAAATGGAACATCCGATATATTTTGTAATATTTGGAATCTATTCTAAAAACTCTATACAATAGCAAAGTTTCGACAAAATCAAAGACATGATTTAATTATTAATTTAATAATTAATTTTTCCATTAATATGGAAAAAGGTTATTGATATTTTCTTTTAAATCGGTAAATCCGTTTGGATAACTTAAATCACAATGTATCTTATACCGTTGGAAAGCTAATTTTATGCACTTGTCAAATATGCACTGAAACTCCTATATTTCCATTAAAAAAAAGAGTTTTTTTATGAATTATATTTTTTATAGAAAAATTTTGTGCAAATCGGTTTTGATTACAGCAGATTCCTCGAGCATGCTCTGTACAGCTGTTTCAGGCCTAGTTGGGCCTTCGTCAGCAGAACCGTAGCTCGAGAAATCCACTGCAAACCAAACCGATCTGTCCAGGTTATTCGCCCTCGCATGGGATGACTTATTATGTGGCGAACTAGCTTCAATTTGTCAATCCTACTGCGATGTTAGGTCAAAAAGCGATTGCAAGATGTCGCTACTTAAATTGTTTATTACTTTCACATAGCAAGGGCGAATAACCTGGACAGATCGGTTTGGTTTGCAGTAGATTTCTCGAGCTACGGTTCTGCTGACGAAGGCCGAACTAGGCCTGAAACAACTGTACAGAGCATGCTCTAGGAATCTGCTGTAATCAAAACCGATTTGCACAAAATTTTTCAAAAATTCTCATATGCTTTGACAGCAAGCATGGCCGCCTCGCATGGGATGACTTATTATGTGGCGAACTAGCTTCAATTTGTCAATCCTACTGCAACGTTAGGTCAAAAAGCGATTGCAAGATGTCGCTACTTAAATTGTTTATATTTTTTATGTTTTAAGATGCAATAATTCCTTAGTAAAGCATTTTATTGACTTAATTTTATTTATTATATCAATGTAAGAGCATTTTTGACAGTTTTAAACAATTCAAAAAAATTAAACCATGTCTTTGATTTTGTCGAAACTTTGCTATTGGATAGAGATTTTTAGAGTAGATTCCAAATATCACAAAATATACTGGGTTTTCCATTTGAAAAAATAAAGTTATGTATAATAACTAATAACCTACTCACAGTAGGCCTAGGAAAAGAGCAACGCATATTGCCATATAGGCTACCTTCTGTCAAACAAAACAAAAAAAAAGTTTACTAAAATATCTCTATTATTAACGGAGTTATCGACGGGCTACCATTCTACAGACACCCTGTATACAAGGAAAATAAGCTCGGGATTGTAATAATTAGAAAAATTCATTTAATGATGCTATGATAATATGGATGTTAGAAGGAAATTGTAGGTAGTAAGGAGTTCGGAAATTGAACGAGTGAGGGCGACGCGTAGCTATTGTAAGTTAAAGTCTCCGGTTCGGCTTTATTTCCACAAGCCTCCGTCCGCTTTACGAATCAGTCACGGAAGCGATACGGAACTGGGGTCGCTGAGTGGCTTAGCGGTCTAGCTTAGCCGACTTGGAAAGTCGTGTCGCTCGGCGGCGTGTGTTCGAATTCCACCATTAATGATTTAGACCCAGCTTTAATATACGTCGTAATTGTCTGATTCAACGTTGATTAATTGTTATTCTACAACGTTTTTTACACGTGGACATTGACGTTTAAAAGAAATTGATTGCCGCGACATTTTTTCGTTGTTTCAACGTAACAATAACACATGAATTCAACGTTTGGTTACGTGTTATTCTACATCGTTTTTTACACGTACGTGTTTTCGCTGGGTAATTTCAACAAGCAGCAGTTTATTGGACAGGTATTACTTTTAGCGGTCAGTGTATATTGAAGAAGAAAAGTAATGCCTCCCCAATAAACTTTTAAGTAAGTAAATGGTTTATTCAGTTCTTCGTAGGGTCGAATATAATTTTATAAAACAAATAAACTTAAACATAAAGTCGCGACCTAAAATGTAAACAAACCGTATTGAATTTTATTTTGTGTTCGTGTACCTGTTTGCTCATTTGTTTATTATCATTTTATATTTTATTTGGCCGCTTATTTATTATAGTGACATAGGCATTACTTTTTTTTCTCAGTGTACAGTTTGGGAGTCAATACAATTTATAACGCGTAATCAATATCTTTTCTAATCCAGTGACCTATGGAAAAAAATTATGTCTGTGTTTGGTTCATTATTTCAAATGCCATTTGAATTATTTTTATTGCATTCCTAACGCTTTGTATAGGAATGCAATATGAATATATAATTCAAGTGCCATTTGAAATAATGAACCAAACAAAGACACATGATTTTATTTCCATGGTCACACGGTGCAGGGATGGAGTAAAATGAGAGCGAAAATGTTAATACAAGTAAGAGTGAGACAAAATGCGAAAAGAGTAAATAGAGTGAACGGAGTTGAATAAACGAACGCAGCTTTTATATTGTCCAGTATAAATTCATAAAAAGTGAATAGCGTAGCAATAAAATTCATGAGAAAATTTGTTTTGACATTGACTGTCAGAAAAAAAACTTTAAGGGGTAATAAAATGCCTCGAAGTTATTCGAACAATGATGAGAAGAGGCAAATTATCCAAAGAATAGAGGAAAGAAGATCATTTCGACAAACCGCTGCTGAAGTTAATGTGTACATAATGGTTCGTTTTCACGCTCAAGCAATTTGCGCAAATGTGCACAAATTTGCTCAAGGAAGTCGTTGCATGAAAACATATTTTTTTTGCTTGCACAAGCTAAAAAATTTGGCAAACTGCATGCATTTGCGCAAGCAAACTTGTATGCACAAATGCTAGCACAAATCCATTTGCGCAAATTGCTTGAGCGTGAAAACGGACCATTAAGTGCACCGGACAGTGGAGAGTATGTCCGTGAGGCAACTAAATTTCCGGGGACATGTGCGGACTGCTAGTAAAATTTAGACAAGCTTGTCTGAAAAGTTTAGCAGCAGCTAGAATGTTTTTTTGACAGACATTTTAAGGCAAATATCTTTTTTTTTACATCTCAATAAAATAGTATTTTTTTGTGTAATATGTATATTGAAATGTTTCGAAAATATTTTATATTGCATTCTTTTTTGAATGCGACACTACTGGTATGTTGGTCTCAAGAATCAAATTACAATATTAAAAAATTTAAAAAAACTGTTATAGTTTAATTAAAATGTAAACTATGTTGATTCTGATTCTCCGATTGTACAAATAATGCCATTTTCGCACGGAACTTGGGGACCCTGTATATGTATACTTCCAGCCGCCAGTATAATTAATTCATATATTGTTTCGTGTCAGTAGTTCAAGCTTTATTTATTTCAGGTGTCCTTCGAATAGATTTTGGCAAGCGTGTGGAGCCAAAAATACGGCAGAAACTCAGTATTTATTCAATAGTCGTCTCACTTTCTGCTAACAGATTTAAGTGCCGTAAAATAGAAATTTTCGGTAGACAATTCGAATTTCTCTGATTTTACTGGCGACGCTTATCTTTCCGGGCACTTTGATATGTTAATTACATGCCTGCCACAGATAGTTTTGATGTATTTCAGATTAAATGAGATTATTTTATCACATAATTACGCAGTCGTGAAAAATTGCAAATTTAATTATGGCATATCAGTAATGTAAACACATCACTAATTAGCTTTAATGTTAATTTTGAAATGATTTTTTGGATTGTCAAAAACTTCAAATAACGATTTATATCACAAACTCTTTTAAACGGACACTAAATGGCGCATAAACACTTAACGTTTCGCAGTCGTTCGACAGCTTCGTCAGAAGTGAAAAATATAAACATGCTTCTGACGAAGCTGTCGAACGACTGCGAAACGTTAAGTGTTTATGCGCCATTTAGTGTCCGTTTAAAAGAGTTTGTGATACAATTTTCATCGGACAAGAACCACCTTTAATTAACGATTTATACTTAAAATAGCGCCCGTATCTTATCTATAACGGCATTGTACGCGTTTTCAGATTCCAATCGTGGTAATAAATTAAGTTGTCAATCCTTTAATTTCACTCTTATTACAATTCGGAAAAATTGGACATAACGACGCGACGTAGACACACGATAAGCAATCGATAGTGAATTGGAGCGTTTGTGCTCCTCATCTCACGTAACGTAGATGATCGATAATAAATTGTGATTAAGTAACAACTTGTTTATAAATAATTACCCGCAATTTTATTTTCAACACTGTATGCAGATTAAGCCATAGTCGGAAAGAATTGAGCCACAGATAAATTTGGATAACAACATTACATATACATTTACGCTGTAAATTACGATATAAATTACCGTAATTTATCCGTAATTTAACATTTTAAATTATCATTAATTACCAAATCACATACGGCGCTATTATAATTTTTTTTTGTTTACAAAATCTAAGATTAAATAAACAAAATATACAATTTATAATAAAGGAAAAATATATTGACAAATGATTGAGCTCCAAAGCTACTATTTGGTAATTGATATCTAAGTGGACCTAAAACTTTGTTGCAAAAAATGAACCTTGCACTCCTCAGGAATCAAATGCCTTTACCTTAAACGAGTTAATAAGTGGACATTAGTTTTCCATCCGAAGAAAAATAAGTGAGGAAAAGGTTTCACCCATACATTAATTTTATGTTATGCTTATTTTTAAATTGTAATTTGTGTACTAATTGTAATTTGTGTACTCAATGCTTTCTTTAACCAAATTTTCTTACTTTCAAGTTACAAATTATTTTATATTAAGGTTACTTTTCTTTTTTTGAAATTGTAATTTGATATTTTTAGTTGAAGTTTTATAAATTTTCAATAAAAGTTTAACTTTTACATACATAGTTTATTTTCCTACATATTACATAGAAACGTAGAGAATGGTAAATTATCAGGTAAATTATTACCTTGATAATTTACCATTTTCCATGTTGTAAATTATTACAACAATAAAATACTGGAGAATTTAAAATGGTAATAAAAACGGTAAATTACTCTTGTAATTTACCAAAAATATAAATTACGATAATTTTACATCACCGACCCGAAATCCCTATCAACTATTCATTATAGCCTGTTCAAACTTAAGTAGGCACTATTGCGAACTTTGTTATTATAAAAGTTACAAATTCGGTTAAATTAGCAAACTATTAGTACTTTTCACGCTGATTCCAATGACGTAGTCAAGAAAACAATTGAGTGTCGCGTTTATGAGATAAAGTCAAAAAGACACTTTTTCAAAATGGAACACCCTGTATATTATATACAGGGTGTTACCAATCGATAGAGAATAAAATTCTTAATTAAAATTATTCTTTACAATTTTTTCGTAAATTAATAAATAAAGAATATATTTTCATTTTTACAAAACATCAAAGGTACCTCCGTATTGGAAACAAAACATTTGCAAATCGCCGTAATCAAATTTTTCTGTTGACAGACTATTGTTTTTGAAGTTTGTGGTTTATTTCTTACTAAAAAATTGTTTTACACATATCCCGAAAAATGAACAAAAATTATGACAATTTTTGAACGTTTTTCATGGTTTCTATATGCTATTAGAAAAATGATCAAAAATTGACATTTTTTGTGGTTTTTATATGCATCTAGAAAAATGATAAAAAATTATGACAATTTCTGTAAATTTTTTTTATAGATGCTGAGAAACAATTTTTAGCAAGAAATAAACCACAAACTTCAAAAACAATAGTCTGTCAACAGAATAATTTGATTGCGGCCATTTGCAAATATTTTGTTTTTAAAACAGTTACCTTTGATGATTTTGTAAAAATCAAAATATCTTCTTTATTTATTAATTTACGAACAAATGACAAAGGACAATTTTAATTGATAATTTTATTCTCTATCCATTGGTAAAGTAATATACTGGATATTCTATTTAAAAAAAGTGCATTTTTTACTTTATGTCATAAACGTGACTTTCAATTGTTTTTGTGACTTCGTCATTGTAGTACAAAGTGCTACTAGTTTGCAATTTAACCGTCTTTGTAGTTTTATAATAACGAAGTTAGTAATAGTGCCGACTTAAGTTTGAACAGGCTGTATACCACGTGTCCACCGAGTGTGGTTTTCTTTTCTGGTGTCTAAACTAAACTATTTAATATAGAAAAAAATTTCAAACGCTATCATCCTCTAATAAACAAACTCTATACGCTAAATTTATTTGCAATTACACAGGGTGTTCATTTTACAAGTGTCAGAAAGTACCTTTAATATTTTAAACGGAATGCCCTACATATTTTTAGAGATCTTGATAGATCTCTCAATTTGGAAAATATTTTATTATTATTAACATATTTCTATACCTAAACCTAGTATTTACCGAGATAAATGCCGTCAACGAAGAAACATCTTAAATGCAGACCCTTATTAAATTGCTTTTAACTTCCTTAATTGAAGAGTCTCCATTATCAGTTATTAGTGTGTAATTACACATGCTTTAAGCCAGTAGCGTAGATAGAAACTTGTTTCGGAGGAGGGGGGGGGCTTATTTCCTTAATATTAAACATTGTAATGTAAAAATGCTTATTGTAAATGAAAAAATTAAAAATTAACAGAATGTGGCATGAATCAGCCAAGAAAAGAGTAAGAAATATTTACAATGAAGAACTTTTAGATTGTCAGCAAAGAAATTCAGATTTATTCTAGTAGATGTATATTTCGTTTGAGATAGAACTTCATCTTTTTCAATCTTTTTACGTAATACCATCGACAGCACCGCCGCATTTGAATTATACGAATGGAAATACAAATTCACTTCAGGTAACGAACAAATAAATTCCCTTGTAAGCGCATTTTAATGCAATCGAGCTAATGTTTTCACGTGTAAGCGTTTTGGAGTTTCGCGTATCTTTTATTATATTTTGTAAATAATTGAGGACGTGCATCAAATATAAACATTTTAAACTAGCAGCAGTGTTGCGAAACAAGTAATGAATTTGTCTTTGTCAACGGCGGCTAAATATAATGTTCTAGTTCGGTGTAATAATTTATTTACGCATTCTATACGCAGTTGAATGCATTATTCGTAGGCGTGAGCAATTTGCAAGTATACGTTTTGAGATTTTAAGATTTTTTAAAAAGTATAATTTATTAAGCTACAGGTACCATTACTACCTTTGATATCATAAAAAACTAGGAGAAGGCTTTTAAGCGGTGTAAATCTGCTACCGACCATAAATTAAAAATTATTTGATATTGTCACTCATTGTCAATCATACCTCACCCGTGATCAATATCTTTTCTAATCAAGTAACCTATGAAAAAAAAATTATGTCTTTGTTTGATTCATCATTTCAAATGCCATTTGAATTATTTTTATTGCATTCCTATCGTTTTGTATAGGAATGCAATATAAATATCTAATCAAGTGCCATTTGAAATAATGAACTAATCAAAGACATATGATTTTATTTCCATAGGTCACTTGATTAGAAAAGATATTGATCACCTGTTACAATAAATATTGTTTTAAAAGCTAGGATAGATGCTTGCATAGAAAATGGTGTCACTGTTAGACAAATTGCTCAGCATTTCAGGTTAACAGAAATAACACTGATTGACTTGGTAACAAAGTAAGATTCAATATAATAAAATAATGGAAACGCATGACTACTGGATTTAAAAGTTGTCCTCGTTTATTATGATATCGATAATTATAGAGAGAGTAAAGGCATGAAGTGGCGGTTCGAAAAATGAACGGCGAAATAAACAATTGACTATTCAAAAGCGAATTGCTATTTTTATAAATAGATTCAGTTTCTTTGATTGATCTACTGTTTATTTCACCAAATTACCACTTCGTGCATTTACTTTCTCTATAGGCGTTTGATTTTAAGATCGCAGCGCTACCGTGGACAAATCTGAACCTCTGTAAACTACACGGAATTTTTGTAATGCACGTGTTTAAGTGCGTACTAATACAAATACACATGTTGATTTAATGTGAATGTCACATATAACACAATCCTGATACATCATACACTCAGGATCGTCGCCAAAACACGATTTGTTGTGTAGCATACAAGGATTTGTTTAGTTGACACCAGGTGACGAACGCTTAGCTGCAAACTCCAATAAAGGACTCTATCAATACTGCAGTTGTCACGCCATCTACCTTTCCCGATGAGTTTCGAAATCAACGCTACACAGAATGTTGGCGAATCGGGCGTAAAATTGTTAGTGTTATTTGACAGAAAAGTGCTGCAGCTCGTTAGTTTATGGCCATATGCACCGAACGAATTAATTCAGCTTAACTTTAAGAGTCACTTAGAATGTGACTTACACAATGTTATGAAACTTCAAATGTCACAATATAAACGTCACTCAAATTTAAGCTCGATTCAAGTGTTTGGTGCATATGGCCCTTAAGTGTTTGTAATATGTCAAGCGATCGTAGATAATTAAATTATTTCGATGTTCAACTTGTGTTATTTCAATATAACATACATGGTGTAAATGAAATGTGGTACAAGAAGTACATCACACTGCTCACTAATGCATGAAAATGCCAAAGTCGAAATAATTAGAGTCCATCTGTTCTAGTTTTGAATTGCAGACTTTTAAAATCAGCACCTGGTACTGCAAAATATGACGATTTTAAGTTACCTTCCTGATCAAAAATGCTACTCTCATTATTAACAATACCATTGTAATTTTTTATGAGATATAATATTGTCCTACATACTTTTTCCAAGAATTAAAATCCTTGCCGTCTACCAGAATTTATAAGCAGACAACACTGTTTTTTAATTGTTTCGTAAATATAAATCATGATAAATCAAGCGTAAGTTTAAGAGAGTGTGAAAATATTAGAATGTTGCTGGAGAAAATTTCAAAACAAGTCGTGCCTATCATCTAAGTTTGATATATGCAGAGTTTTAAACGCTCACGCTTTTATCTTAAAAATTAACATTATTAACAAAATTAAGACAATTCGATTATGAAACATGTTCAAATTGTGTTAATTGTTCAGTTTAACTACATTTTGCAAAGGCCGTATTTCCAGAACATGTTGGCAAATAAGCCCATTGAAACTTTGTCGAAACATAATTTTATTCGTATTCCGTATTCGATTTTGCTGGAGTTTAATTTTTAAATTTTTTTTTATTTAGTTTCAAGATTTTCAACCAATAGTTATTTTTCTAAAGTTTTCGAGTAAAAAAACATTTTTCTCTTGGCTGGAGCATATCAAGTGAGCCTCAAAAGTCTGGAATAATTTATAATTTCCTTATATTTGACATTTCGAGAAAACGCTCGGACAGGTAAATTTTGTTTTTAAAAAATACATATTTTTACGTGAGAATCAATTGTTGACAGTCATTTGCTTTCAAGTAATGACATCATAGATATTTTGTTTTAAATAGCAATCCCCATTTTTTTTCTTTATTCTAGCAGTTCATTGATTGTCCTGCAGTTGCAATTGTCCTTTTCTTGTACTTCAAAATCAATTTTTATTATTTCGATACTTAAGTATTATAAAAACAACATTACTTGTCTCGATAATGAGGACAATTTCAGCTGTGCCTTTATTTTTAGTTGAAATTTAAATTTAAATTAAATGACAGTTAATGAATCGGTTATTCACTGAACTACTGAACTGCATTGTTACTTTAGTTTAAACTATAAAAATAATTTTTTTGGACAATATTAATGGTAAATAAATACAGAAAATTAAAATTTATTATTTTGCTAATCATTTTTGAAAAATTTTACAATAAAACCTAAAGATGAAAAACTATCACTCAGGATGACATTACCGTAGAATTGTCCATTTTCGATTCGCTGCCCTGGAGCCAGTGTTGGGGGTACATAGTATACAATGTATATTATATACTGTACATAATCTACTTTGTAGGTATATTGTATCTATACATAATATACTGCGATAAAAAAGTATATTGTATATTGAATATTTATACAAATTCTAGGATATTATGAGTAAAAATACTTTTCCGCACTTGGAAAATATAATATTCAGTATATTATATACATATTGTACATTATATACAAATACACTTTCATTTAAATTTGGTTTCAACAAACTCTGTTGCTAGTTGTCATAAACGCGTACCGCATGATCATGTCATGTTATCTAGAATTGAAGCTAAATTACTGAACACCGTCCTTTTTTGAATTAAAAATGACAAAGCTATGAAACAGCTGATAAAGTGACAAATATGTTGTATATTTTGTGGATTTAAGAAGGACATTTCAAACATTTATTATAATTTTTTCTTTAAATAAGCTTTAATATTACTTGATTGAAACTCGTTTTATATTATCATAAATAGCTGGTATACATTGCAATGCATTGACTCGTTATTTTTAACATTGAACATAGAAATATTTATCTTCTATATTCAAAGTAAAAAAAAAAAACTCATGGTATATGCACACTGCACAGTTGGAAAAAAACTCAGTGTATATGTATATACATATAAAATATATTTTATATGTATAGAGGTACAAATAAAATGTCGTATATTGTACATGTATACAGTGACCGCCAATAAGTTCGCACCATATGGGAAAATTTTTTATTATTGACTTTTTTTTAAAACTTCTTGCGCCAATAGTTTGTGCATATCCGATAACCAAATATAAGAAGGACAGATCCGGTGAGCAGTTCTTAGTGTAGCTAAAAATGGTATCTATTTAAAACACGAAAATTTTAAAAATATTATAATTTGGAATTGTTGGACATATCAGACAAAATTTTAGTGGAATCCAATAAGCTATTGCAAAATGTGTCGCTTGGTACTCAGACAAAATTTTCTGAGGCATAAAAGTTCAAGAAAAAGGAGATTTTTCATTTTCTAAGTACGGATATTAAACGGATCTGAAATAAAAAGTGCATGCAGTTCTTGCAATTTTCGATCTCCTTAGGCTAAATTGAGGTTATTAGAATTGCATTACCAAGAAATCAAAAATGATAACACAAAATTTTAGGTAAAAAAAAGCCTTGCACCTGAAACATAAAAAATCTTGTCAAATTTTCTTGTGCGTGCAACAGTTAAGAATCCAAAAGCAAATTTGATTCTTTTAAATATTTTTTATGGATATGAATGAGTAAGCTAACTACTCCTAAGAGTTAAACACCAAACGCCCATTTACCGCTTCACATCTTGAACAAAACCGAAATTTTTTTTATTTTCTATTTTTCTAAATATTATGCCGCAGAAAATTTTGTCTGAGTACCAAGCGATACATTTTGCAATAACTTATCGGATCCTACTAAAATTTTGTCTAATATGTCCAACAATTTCAAATTATAACACTTTTTTAATTTTCATATTATAAATAGGTGCCACTTTTAGCCACGCTAAGAATTGTTCACCGGATCTGTCCTGCTTATATTTTGTTATCGAATATGCACAAACTATTGGCGCAAAAAGTTTTTTTGAAAAATCAATAATAAAGATTTTTCCCATATCGTGCGAACTTTTTGGCGGTCACTGTATACATATACATTTTAAATCAAGTATAGAGTATATGTATATTACCCAACACTGCTTGGAGCACTCTTAGGGTCAGTTGTACAAAGTAGGTTTAAACTGACGCTCAACTGAACCAGGTTCAAAGTAAACAAATTCGCATAGAATCTTAATGACATATGGCAATTAATGCATTCATAAATAAAACTTGATGCTATTTTGTTCACTTTGAACCTGGTTCAGTTGAGCGTCAGTTTAAACCTACTTTGTACAACTGACCCTTAGAGTATTTTCAACTTGCTTTAACCTTATGTGATAATAGAAAATGGAAATTCTCTAACAGTGCTCTAGATATAGAGCAGCGAACCTGCGTAAAAAGATCTATTGAACGAGGTGTATGTAAAATGTTACATTTCATTCTAATGAGAATGAATTACAAATTTAGTGTTATGCTTTCAGAAATAAACAGTTAATGAAATTCATTCTTTTGATTTCCAGAAGGCGCTTGCTAAATTTCACGTTTATTTACTTACCATATATCTAACCTTGTGCACGTCATTTCTTAAATGGATGAAAGTAATTCATATTTAAAATGTGTCCGACTTTTCCTGATGTATTATTCTTTTCCTGTTATATTATTCTTTGGTGGTGAGTTAAACTCTAAGTTTATTCACGATTCTCTTTGTAATTTCTACTTTTATTTACGATGAATAGTGAATAGATCATAAATAATTCTGATATTAGACATGGAAGAACAAAACAACTCAAATAGTGGAAAATTTTTCCCGGCGGACAAAGTTGTCCCTGATCCTGGCCTTGCATATCATCTTAGCTCGTTGTCATACTTTGAACTCTTTCACATCTGGCAACCCTACTTCCCACATCTCTCGTGAGTTTTCTTTAAGTGAAGTAAGAGGCGCAAAAAACAGGATTTGTAATTTGTTTTGCTTAACATTACAAACCTTAATACAACTTTTTCATAAATCTAATGTTTATACTATCTTTATAATTATAATTAATCTAATCCAAATACTAGTTTTATTCAGGGTGTCGTTAAAATACGTGGACATAGCTTTAACCATATATTTCTGGCCTTGAGATAAGATGATTTAACTAAACTTATCTGTATCCACAATGCTTCGTTAAGCCGGTTACTTTGAGGCCAGCAATCTATGGCTACGCTACGTCACGCATTTAAGTGACACCCTATATAAGAGCAGTATTTGGATTAAGGCCGTTTCAGACTACAATATTTATTGTACAAGATTTAGTTCAATTTCAATTAAGTAGTAAAGTATAGTAAAATTTAAATTAAATCAAAAATTATCTGAAAAAATAGAACGTATTTTCCAAACCATATCTGCACCTCAAAAAATTGTTATTCTAAATATTACTTATTATATAAATTGAATCAAATCTCGCACAAGAAAAAAGGGTAGTGTTAACGGCCTTTAGATTAATCAAAATTAACATATAGATTAATAATCAATTAATTAATAATATAAAGAGTGGATTTATGAAAAACTTATATGGAGGTTTGTTCTTTTAAGCAAAACACATAACAAATTCACTTTTCTATTTATGCAATAATTAATTTAAAAATGGATGTGTTATGTGGTGTAATAAGCTTGAAATTAAATACATCGTTTATACAGGATGTCCCAACAGTGTGTTCTCGGGTTATATCTCGATAACTACTGAAGATACAAAAAAATCTTTTAACTCAATTTCATTTTTCATTTAAGAGGTCTACAACACAAAATTATTTTCATCTACACAGAGTGAATCAAAACAGTGGTGCCGGACACAACTTTTTTATTTCAAATAGCATGCCCCATATATGAAACCAAATTTGGATTGCCTATAAAATTCTACACATTTTCTATATACCATTGCCTATACCTAAACCTAACCGTTCTTGAGATATTTAACATTTTGTCTAAAAACTGCCATTTGCAGCCACTATTTTATTTATTCATATTTTATTTATTTTTAACTTTAAGAAAAATATTTTTGGTACAGATGTAGTTGATACATAAGCTTATTATAAGCCATTATTAAATTTACTTTTATCGCTACAGGGTGGTCATGGTAATAAACAAAATATCAGAAATTTTAAAATGGCAAAACTCAATTTTCTTAAATAGCATGCCCTGTATTTCTCTATCCTAAATTCTTCGTCTAATAAAGTACTTTCATTTTTGTTAAGTATGTCTTATACCCATCTGCGATATTTTTTTTTAATTTTCAGATCTATTTGAATTATTTCTTTTAAAACGAGTTATTGTCTAAGGTGGCCGTGGAAAACGCCAAACTATGAACCAGTTGACATTAATAATTACTTTTCAAAGTGTTAGCCTGTTAGAAACTTTTAGTTGTGAACTTCTTAAGACATGAATTTTTAGATTTATTGAATTATTTCTTTATTAAATGGTTGCTGAGCCACGTTGGTTGGGTCCGTTGGCAACGGGTTTGACGCTTGGTCGGGCAACTTTAGGTGTGTGTTCTAATCGCCTCCTGGTACTTATGGGTCCTATATGAGAGATGGAACTCTTATGTGTCGCATTGTGATCAGAATTCATATCGGCTCCTTCGATCTAGGCTTTCTGCATTTCCCCAGTTTGTAAGGCGAATGTCAAGGGAAAACACCTAGTATGTCGGTCGCAGCCGCAGCAGGCAATATTATAATAGCTGGCTTAACGGATACTTGAGAAGCTCATAGAGAGCTTGGGGCATGTATGACGAAAGTATAAAATAATGTATAATTGTTTAAAGGAGTCCGTACTTAAAATAACTAATGCTTGTACATTATCGCTTAAAAATTACTTAACAAAGTCAACAACTTCATTTGTTTGCCGTTTTCCACGGCCACCTTAAACAATAACTCGTTTTAAAAGAAATAATTCAAATAATTCAAATAAATCCAAAAATCTCAAAAAATATCGCAGATAGGTATAAGACATACTGAACAAAAATGAAATTACTTTATTAAACGAAGAATTTAAGATAGAAAAATATAGGGCATGCTATTTAAGAAAATTGTGTTTTGTCATTTTGAAATTTCTGAGATTTTGTTTATTATCATGACCACCCTGTAGCGATAAAAGCACATTTAATAATGATTTGTAATAAGCTTATGTATCAACTACATCTGTACTAAAAATCTTTTTCTTAGAGTTAAAGATAAATAAAATATGAATAAATAAATTAGAAGCTGTAAATGGCAGTTTTTAGACAAAATGTTAAATATCTCAAGATCGGTTAGATTTAGGTATAGGTAATGGTATACAGAAAAAGTGTAGAATTTTATGGGCAATGCAAATTTGGTTTCATATATAGGGTATGTCATTTGAAATGAAAAAGTTGTATCCAGCACCAGTGTTTGATTCACTCTGTATAGATGAAAATAATTTTACGTATTAGACTTTTAAAATTAAAAACGAAATTTTTTAAAAAAATTTTCCTGTACCTTCAGTAGTTATCGAGATATTGCCTGAGAACACACTGTTGGGACAGCCTGTATAAGCATTTCTTTGATGTTCTATTGTTATAAAAAGTTCTTCAGTGCGAGAAATAAAAGAGTTGATCTTTCAAATTGTAAACATTATTTGTAAATAATTCTACTGTCGCAAAATGTGTACTATTATTTAAACATCAGAAAGCATGTTTAATTTTTTATATAAGCAGCAGCAATTTCTGTAAATCAATTTACATGAGACTTCAAGTACGTAAACTAAAAATTCGTTGACGTCTGAGTTTCTGAAAATAATGTTTCACCTACCTACACATTTTTAAAAACGAGCACAAGGAATAATCAATTTGTTAACGCATTATTATATTTCATTTTTCAGTCACTTTCCGAGGTAATTTTCATTTTATTTGCAAGTATATGTAGAAGCATTAATCATGTCATGAATACATACATATTTTTTTCTAATTTAATCAAGGTTTTCAAATAAGTTTAATTATTAATTAATAATATTCTTTTATTAACAATTTTAATTTGGAAGTTACAAAGTCATGGAACACTTTACACACACATAAATACACTCCCGCTCCTGAGGTCCTGACAAATCTATTACTTAGGACCCCGTTGGGCAACCACCAAAGATAAAAAAAAATTAAAAATTGACTAAGTTGTTCGAAAATCTCTGAGGTATGTTGAATTAATTAAATTAATTGTTTATACTAATTGTTTTTAGAATGTCGAAAGCAAGATTGATTAGAGGACTAGAATTTAATTATATGTCAACATGACAAAATTACATGAAAGAAATCTAATGATTATTTTTCGGGCAGTTGTTAAAAAGATTTAAAAGTTCTATGTTTCGTTGTACGTCGGTAGCTTCTTCAGGATAAGTAGCAGAAAAGCAAACTACTGTAAGAACTAAGATTGTATGTCGTATTTATCTAAGGCCAAAAACTTTAAAGGCTAGGACAAACATTCATTAAGTTTTATTTATATTGATGATATTGCACTACATTATAAGTCTAAAAACAATTAAATAAGGTAAAATTCAAAAGAAGGTTTGCAGAAATTAACAAAATGAAAATATGCAATCTTTTACTTTAAACGATAAAGCTCTCTAGGTTCATTCAAAATGAAATAAATCTTTTAATTTTTTTTTGACAAGTTCAAAACCTTTAGATGTTTATTTAATGAAAATGTTCATTGTATAAACATATTAAAAAATTATATGTATATGTGTAAATATTAAATTACCTTTTCATTTTCACTTTTTCCTTATTTATCGTCAAAAACATGTCAACCTAAATACAAACGTACTAATTTCAAAAGTTTCCTTATGTTGTCCGAAGAATAATAATTATTACGAATTTGTTGTATTTTAAAATTTTCTGAAACTTAACGTTAATAATTTTCTGAATTTATTGTTTTAACAAAATTATAAATTTCAGGACAATAATTGTTTAGCATTGTTTAAAACCGATTTTCCGTTGTAGGTCAATAGCTAGCAATGTACAAATAAGAGGTAAATTGAGATTAATATATTAAAGAAATAATAATAAGATTTTTAATATAATTAGACATTTTAAAGAATGTAAATAGAAATTAAAGTATGATTATAATGAAGAGAAATGAAAAAAAAATTATAAATATCTCTTACCTTGAGAAAATGTAACAAAAATGCACAAAAAATAAAAAAAAGGAATACAGCAAGTATCCTTTAAGCTCCCCAACGAAAGCGCGAACTGCGGTCACTGACGATGATACTAATAAATACTCGATATCCTCACGGGTGCATAAGTATTTGCCCCCTCCACGATGTCCATGTAAACATAAATAAGTGCTACCAGATATAAAACTAAAACGATAAGGACAATAGGTTCACAGCGGCGAATAAAATGGTAATTACTCTCAACAGATATAAATCATGATTGATCTGAAACTCTTCAGCATTTGCAACTTATAAGAATTTTACGAGACAGAAATGTTAAGTATTTTGAAAAAGCTTCGAACTGCAGTTTTTAGCAAGTAGAAATAGAATATTTTCCTAGATTATGAATAACTTCTTAATTTTAATTAATGGAATTTTTTGATCGATACTTAGTTTTATCTAATAAAAAATTATCTTCGCACTTTACCAAATGAGAAATGTAATTGTTTTGGAACTATATATATACAGAGTGATTATCACATCACACACCTAAGTTTTAAATTAAACTAATTTGAATGCTTACAAAAATGTTAATATACATAAATAAATAAAGCCAAACACGAACGAAATCAATTTAGAATATAGAACATTTCATAACATTTGAAACTCATAAAATACTTAACAAGCTATGATGTCATAAATAGATTCGTAAAACCCGTTTGACATACAATCGATAGTCAGTCCTGACGATCCGTCACCACCTATCAGCCTTTTTTATGAGGGCTGCTTCTTGATCTTTGACAACCTTTAGGACGTCCACATTTTTTGGCATGCCTTTTTCCTCCCTCCACGTTTCTCCCTTCCAAAAGGTCTTCTGGCCGACACTTGATGAGCTTCCTGACGTTTCTTTTGCTGCAGAATGTTCTTTATACACAGGCCTAATAACATCACCAGGGTAATCACACGTAGTAGTGGAAACATAAATTATGATTTCATGTTCCATTTCATATCCATGGGTTGGCGCAGCTACTACCATTGCACGAGCGGGTGTTCTTAATTACAGTAATGATTAAGACGATGTTCCATAACAAAAGGATGGTGTTACCATGAAAGGAGGTTTGGCTCTTCCATGACATCTTGTCCTTTATTTCTTCCGTAAGAGCTTTGAAGTATTTCTAGGACTAGCCAGTAGTGATGTTTAAATGCGGAATTGTTAGACTCCAATTTTGGAATACGAAGTGAATACGAATTCCATGTCGGTAAGCTCAGTGATCAGTATGGTGTGGGCTCTGTCACGCGAAATGGAAGTAGGTCGCGACATGGCGCGGTCATTTTTTGACCATTGCAATCAAAACTGACTTGCAACAAATTTCTAAATGTTATAGAATACATAATAACATATTCTATTACAGATAATATATGCTAACTTACAATGATCATAAGTCTAATGCTAACAGCTTTAGAGTCAAGACACCCGGAACACTTTTAGCTGTTGATCATTAAAGTGGTTCGGCGATGGTCATATTGTGGTTACGTAATAGTCGAAGATGGTAGTGGACTGAATTGCACTTGGTAATCAAAATATTTTATACCAAAACAAATCACTTGAGCATCATCCGTTCAAAAAAAAAAAAAAAAATGTTGCTGTTGCTTATTTAAGTAATTGCATGGAATAATTTGTCACAACTTGAAATATTTTACCGGAAACAGTTGCCAAATTGTCGTTCATTTGGCGTTCAAGCAAAGTCCTTATTTACATTTTATAAAATACGTACGTATTTGAAAAAAATTCCGACATCCTCACTTATTTTATTATTAGGTCATCTATTACACAAATTTATTTCGGCAGCTGGAGTGTGATCGTGGTTTCGTTTCTATGATTTTCTTGTTACTGCAAATGTATTGTTTACTGTCGAAAAGTATTAGAACATCTACGTGGTTTCCACGTGTTTCGGAACCTGCATCGTTCAATTCCAAATATAAAATTGGAATTGGTTTTTAAACATTTCTTGCATTTAAAATCCATTTAATTTCGATGTTTTAGAAGTACGACTGAAAAAGTTATTAAATCTGTTGAACAGGATTTTTGATTACAGTAATTTTAATTTTCTTTATTATTTATTATGAATTGCTAAAACATTTGAATTGTTTTAGATAATCGCTTCGTCCAATTAATAGATATTTGAGAGCTTAATTTTTTATTATTTTAGGACTAAATTTGTCACATGTGTTATTAAAGGTCAAATTCGTAAATGAATGTGAAAGATTTAATTGAAAATTCAAAAGTGAATTCATACCTGCAAATATTTTCGTGCTAAAATAAAGTAAACATGAGGGATCATATTATAACAATAAGTTATCATTTTCGTGGAACATTGCATCTAGTGATTATCCATTTCAGTGGCTAGAAAGCTACTTTTGTAAATTAGGAATATTTTAAGAAACTTGTGGTAAAATTTAATAATAATAACACTGTTTCACGAAAGTTAAAAAGAGATAGCTAAATAAAACTTAAACTTAGCAATTGGTCGACGGACATATAATAAAATATTAACTGTACAGGGTGGATCAATATCGAAGTCTCTTATAGGCATATCTGTAACTATAAGAGATAGAAAAACTAGTGATCAAATCTCGATGTCTTTTTTAGAGATAAAGTCAATAGTGTAAACAAAATTTAACTTGAAGGCTTCCGCGGCCGTCGTCCATGTTTGAATTGGCTTCCGGTTGGAACCGCGTCACGTTGACTTCTACTGCCGACGTTTCGTTCTTCATTGCAGAAGAACTTCTTCAGGGCTGCTGCTGCTGGTGGTGTTGCTGCTGCTTAACGACTAAGTCGTTGACGACTAACCAGAAGCAGCAGCAACACCAGCAGCAGCAGCAGCCCTGAAGAAGTTCTTCTGCAATGAAGAACGAAACGTCGGCAGTAAAAGTCAACGTGACGCGGTTCCAACCGGAAGCCAATTCAAACAGTGTAAACAAAAATTGGCTACCTTTTCTGTTTTCGAGTTATAAGCAAAAATTGACATTTTCGACTTTTCGTCAATCGCGCATATCTCGTTTATTTTTACAGGTATTAAAAACCTGTTTTGACATTATTAGGACACTTTTTCGAATACAATTCAGTGGTGTAGTTGGTTTTTTGATATTTAGTAAAATTTTCGAGTTATGACGGAAAGTTATATTTTTAAGTGGAAATCATGGTAGGCAATGTCATCATTAAATAGAGATTTTTTTTCTGTTTTCAAAAATATATACTTTATTGAGTTTATTCTTACAATTGATAGAATAAAACGCCCTTTTTATTGTTCTTGGGTGTATTCTATTTTTATTAGGCTGGCTCCAACAAAGGTCGACATTTTTTTTGTTTGAGAATTGTAAATCATACTAAGATAAGGCAGTGATTAAAGAAAATGCAAAGAAAATGACATTTTATTTGAAAAAATATTTTCAATTAGTAAGTGTTCAAGATGTAACGCAGTGTACTTTTCATACTGTCACTGCTCATAAAAAGAGAGAACATTGAATATTTTTAATTCGATCGGTTTTCGATGTAGTTTTGCAGTAAAACTAAAAAAAGTGGTACCTTTATGGGTATTTTCCGAGATATTAGCGAAAACTAACGAAAAAAAGTTGTTTTCGTAAATTTTTTCACAAACTTTTTTTTATCAAAAAAATTTTTTTTTATCAAAATAATTTGTTGGCAAAGATGTATTATCTTTAAATCAAAAGGATATTAATTAACTTTGCAAAACTTTTTTGCTGATTTAAGTTGACCGAATTGTTTATGAATTATGTGCCAATCGGGAATGAACAACATTTTCTTTGGCAATTAAAAAAAAATTCAAATGTTCATAAAAAAACCTAAGCATTTCCTACCCTGGCAATATAGGTTTTCTATGGATAAAAGCTCGTCTACTTTCTACCATTTTCATTTGAGCACTCGTTTTTGGGACACGTTGTATATTTCTAGTGTTGTTTCTAGGCTGTTTCATTTACACTTACTTTGTCTATCCTCTTCACATGATGGATAAGTGCACATTTCTTTATGTTCTCTGTGTCACAGTTATCGTTGAGATTTTGCTTTCTCGACTATGGTTTTCCGTTTTCTTCTAACTGCAATTTGCTTTCTCCATCCGTCTGCATTCATTTTGCTTACACTGTCTTCTACTTGATCTTTCCATCTAATCTTCTCTTGCTGGTTTTGTCAAGGTGTCTGTTGCATATTGTTGATATCCACCTGAAGCGGAGAAGAAAAGATTTAAGAAAAGCAGATAAGCAAAGTAGAAACGAGTAATTTACCTGTACCGAGGCCAGTAGAGTTGATTCAAACTACTACATACGACTCATGAGGTGGAATTTTTGCAAACAAAGTGCTTCTGGAGGCAGCAGAAACCAGTCACCCAGTTGCAACGAGGTACCAACAGGAGTGTGAATTACGATGAACACCAAATACCCTGAGAATAAAAGAAAATTCTAAAGACAACAATTTTCAAATTAATCAACAATATATAGCAATTATTGGCCGTCAACTAAAGAAGCAAACGAATAACACGATAATTTTTGGCTTCCAAAATGGCAGGCTGAGCTAGTTGTATATAACACAACAACTATGTCACTTTTTACAATAGTTTTGTAGACTTTAATTTTGTATCTATTATTTAATTTTATTATCCCTTAGCAATTTTTTGTTGCAGTAAAATGCTTTGTATCATTTTTGTATTTTTTCGCGTACTTCTATTCTCTAATTTGTTCTATCAATCGCCATTCCCAAATATTTATATATTCCATATGAATGTAAGAATATGAAATTAGGAAATGTTTACAGCTTTCAGTAACTAGAGATGAAAAGTGAGTATATTGAAGGATGAGAAGTCAGTGAAATTATCAGTGGAATCTGAAATATACACAATAGAAGCAAATTACTAAATTTAATATCTACATATCGCTTTATTGCTATTTGCACGCCTTAAAAATTGAGATGTTTTATTTAAACTTAATAAAAAAATTTACTGAGAGTTGTATTAATATTACTCCACAACTCAATTTTAATTATTAAAACCTAGCGTAATAGTTTTAGTTCTTCCGTATCTCCATTTTATACGTCCACTGATTTTTATTTGATTTTTTTCTAAAGGATACAATATGAAAATGTAATAAAAAATGTTAAAATGATATTTATATTGCAAACACCTAACTATCTTTCATTATATAAATAAAATGAAAATTCATTCTTCCACAGAACAACAAAATTCCATATTTTAATAATTGAGTTACAGGTTTACATATCGTACGGTTGCTACAGTTACGCGCAGAATCGACACATTAGTTACATTATAAATATGAGTACCACATTTACAGTAGATTTTCATGGCATGGTGCGATAACAAATAGACAAGGAATGGATTATACCACACATTATTTATTAACCTAAGGCCCGATTTATTCATCTCTGAGTAATGGTCCGTTTTCACGCTCAAGCAATTTGCACAAATGTGCTTGTGCACACAAGGAAATCGTTGCATGAAAACGTATTTTTTTGTTTGCACAAGCTAAAAAGGATGGCAAACTGCATGCATTGGCGCAAGCAAATTTGTATGCGCAAATGCTGGCACAAATCCATTTGCGCAAATTGCTTGAGCGTGAAAACGGACCATAAGACCCAAGTTATAACTTGACGGATTAGAACAATGCGTTGCCCTGTCTTTAGTCATCAAGTATTTTACTGGCCACTTACTCAGAGATGAATAAACGGGGCCTTAGGCATGGTCTTTTAATTTCCTTTTAAGTTACTTATAAATTTATCTGCCTTGGAACTGAAAAATCTATCATTTAGCTGCCTATCAAGCATTATGCATCTCTTTCGGAATAACTGGACGATTGCATCTATCTCAATCACATGAATACACGTTGCTATAGCAATTAATTTAATGTTCATTTTAGTAAAAAAGGGAGATTACATGGAAGTTAAAAGACCGGCCCTTAATAAAATTAATTAATTAATACTGAAAGGCAGCTTTCGGTAATTACGCTGTAACTTTGGATGAAAATTCTAAAACATGAATTCTCAATAAGAGTAAGTAAGGCTATAAGTCCTTCGATGAATTTTTTTGGCAGAAGTAATTTTTCCCAGCTGCAAAAAAAGAAGTTTTATCAAAAAATTGCACAATGAAGGAAGATCTTACTAAAGCTGACATATTGCTACGTTATTCGATACTGACAAATTAATTTGTAATTTTTCAATAACGTACATATTCGTCGATAACATAAAATTTTTTCAGATTCATGGCGTAATCTTTTTCTTTTGTTTTAACTTAACAAAACCTATGAACGCTTTTGGGTTCTTTACACGTTCGTAAATTATTTCTTATGCTTATTAATAAATTAAAATAACTCGGGTCAACTTAAAATTCTTTATTAACAATTTCTTTTGATGCGCCAATAGTGACCATTTGTTTGTTTTAGCTGAATTTAATATAAACTAAGTTCCTATAATGGTCATTTGTTTAAATACGTAATCAGTTCAAAATGATTAAAGGTGTAATTATTGTTGTAATAAAGTTGTTATTAAACTTATTATTATATTGTTATTATCTTACGGTTTTACATGTACATCAACTAACGTTTATTCGCACTTCACTTTGCATTGTTTAATTGAATCGCGATAATAGATCGATACGTTCAACTTCTCAGAATTTATTTCGACTCTACCCCAATTAAATTCTCGTCCTACTTGTAGACTCGTATTGAGCGCACCATATAACAATGAATACTTGTCAACATTTTTTTGTGAAAACGCGAATTATAAAAATAGATTTCTTATTTATTTGTCCCTGATATTCGCGCTTGATCTTAAATGAATCGCCATGTAATTCTGATTTTTGTTATGAAAGAAATGAAACCGTACACGTTATAAAATCGGCTATATTGGACTTTCTCCAGATCTGAGAAGTCTGGATTCAGAGGTGCTTTCAAGAACTGCAAATCCTCCACGATGGTGTACATCCATCGGAACTGCTTTTAGACTGGTGTGTGTGTGTCAGTCTGGTGATGGCGATTGCATCTTTTAATCATTCTTCTCATGTTTGTTTTTCTTAACAAAAATTTGTGTTTCAGTAATAGAACATTTTTGTTGAAATACCTTGGAATCATAATTTTTTTTCTTTTATGTGCAAAATTTAATAGATGTATGATGAAACATGAACTGAAATTTAGTTCATCAAAATCATAAATACGAATAATATTGTTACAACAATTTTCAAACTCCGAAACTAAAATAGCAATATATGAGAATGGAAAACTAATTATTTCACATGTTTGCATTCACGCGCTAAGCGTGCGTATATGCTGTTGGTCGTCGGGGTTGCAGTGGAGTTCTCGAGCTACTGTTCTGCTGATGAAGCCCCAATTAGGGCCGAAATAGCTATACAGAATATGCTCGGGGGCCCCATTGCGATCCTGACGACTCGCAGCCAACATTTACATGTTTGCGTTGACACGTTTTGTTCGCTTCGACTGCCATCTCGTGCGTGTTAGCTTTTGAGGCGACGGCATTGTTGCTATCTGCTTTCAAGACACGAATTATAAGTCGGAAAATAATTGTGCCGCGGCGCAATTATTTCACATGTTTGCATTCACGCGCTAAGCGTGCGTATATGCTGTTGGTCGTCGGGGTTGCAGTGGAGTTCTCGAGCTACTGTTCTGCTGATGAAGCCCCAATTAGGGCCGAAATAGCTATACAGAATATGCTCGGGGGCCCCATTGCGATCCTGACGACTCGCAGCCAACATTTACATGTTTGCGTTGACACGTTTTGTCCGCTTCGACAGCCATCTCGTGCATGTTAGCTTTTGAGGCGACGGCATTGTTGCTATCTGCTTTCACGACACGAATTATAAGTCGGAAAATAATTGTGCCGCGGCGCAATTATTTCACATGTTTGCATTCACGCGCTAAGCGTGCGTATATGCTGTTGGTCGTCGGGGTTGCAGTGGAGTTCTCGAGCTACTGTTCTGCTGATGAAGCCCCAATTAGGGCCGAAATAGCTATACAGAATATGCTCGGGGGCCCCATTGCGATCCTGACGACTCGCAGCCAACATTTACGGAAAACTAATTATTTGTTATTATAAACAAAAGCTATCATTTGATATTGTCTGTCTCAAAATTGAAAACCCACCACCTGTTGAAATATGTTGCTCAAAAGCAAAATTCCCAGTTATATTTTGGTTGGTACTGTAATTTATGCGCGGCAGTAATTTAGCGTTAAAATTTAAAATGTCATATTAATACTTAATTTCCTCTAAATCTTATGATGTCGCGAAAACGCAGAAATCTTTTGAATTGCGCAGTTAAAATTTTCCTTTCCCTAAATTTGTCATTAACAAGTACATGTGGCAGCGTTGCCGGTTGTATCTAGGAAGTAAATTGCGAGGTTGGTGGTTTTTTATTTTGAAACGGACAATATATAAAAGACAATAAGCAAATCTCCCCTTCTGCATGCAAATAATATGTTTTCAATTTTATACTACTAAATTTTTAATAAATAAAAAAATGCGAAAGACTGAACACCTTATTGGTAAAAAAAATAAAGTTGAACTAAACTACTAAAATGTGAATCATAATAGTAGTTTATGTATCAAGTATCTCATTAATTAATTTATGTATCGATGTATCTCATTAATTCATCCCCTAAAACAATTTTGTGTACGTGGTACATACAATATTTTTTGGTACACGCTCGCCAAATCACCAACATTAATGTTAAATTGCTCGAATTAGCAAGTCTAAATTGCCCTTCTCATCAGACATGGCAATGATCGGTAATCATAGCAACGAGTTGAATTTTATACTTAGTTACATACTTGATTTATTTCATTGAAACTTGCTCCAAAAAAATTCGCTAAAGTGTTGCCATGGCAGCTTTAAGTACTAGGTCGCTAAAAATTTTTAGCGGATTCTAAGTGTTGCTATGACGATTGAGGTTGCTAAAGATACGTTTTTCGTTATGAAAATAGTCCCCTAAGCGACCATTTTGCGGAGCGTGTACCAAAAATATTATTTATTGGTGTCTGGACGTTCAGTTGATACAACCGGATGTATATTAGAAAGACATAAATTTAATCTGTGCTTATCAGTTGCCAAATGATTTCAAAAAATCGAAACATCATAGTTTTCCGTTTCATTTCAATGTAAGCTGTAACAATGAGAATGGTTTACAAGAATTTTTTTACATAATTCATTAAGACTTAAGTTCGTAATTTTGTCCGTTCTTGACATTCAGAACCACTCAGAACGTAAGATACTTCTTCATGATATCTATATGTATATTATATGACACAACAATCCTGCATTGATTCACAAATTTAAATGATTGATCTCAAAAATGCCTAGTTTTTTTTATTCAAAATTTAATGTGCGACATAATGGTCCGCTTTGTTTTTCAAACTTATGTTAATTGCGATAATTGAATTTACGATCCCTCATGATCGTATTTTGCGTCATCGACGCGTGACATATTCACACTGGATTACAACAAATAAAACTTTACGATGGCGAACTAGTACTCTGCTCAAATTTATAGGTAGTTACTTAAGAGCGTATATCTTAAAGGCATGTAATTTAATAATAAATTCGTAAGTAGGACCTCGTTAAAATGCGCACAACTCTGGCGAAGCCGCTTTGGTATTAGTATGCGTAGTATCATTGGTCGTGGTCTTGTAAAAGCGGAGAAACTGGGATATGCGATGTAAAATTACTTCTAGATGAACAAATCCTTGTGTATCATCATGATTTTATAAATTATATTATTTTATAAAGAATTTTGTTGCAAGTCTCTTTTCATTGCAGAGGATACCTCGAGCAGCCTCTGTACAGCGCTGTTTTAATGCGGTTCTTGCTCGTGATATTGAAATATGGTAAAGAAAACAACTTTCGATCGATAGATATACAGGGTGACTGTTAATTATACCAACAAATTGAAACCACGATAAGAAGCGATGTCCGAGAGTATGGGAAAAATGTTAAAAAAATTCTTGTGAACAGTTTATAATAAATTTAAAAATTTCTAAAGTAACTGTATGAAATACGAATAATAAATTCGCAAATAAATGTGTAAATAACTGTTTGTTAATTCGTGCGGATTATTCACTAGAGGAGAATGTTCGCATCGTCCACAAAAAAAAATTGCAAGGATTTAAATCTAGTAATGGCAGGGTCAAATGCACCGACTGGCAGCCAGCTGATAGTAAAATGCTCGCAAGGAGACAATAAAAGTACATAGCTAGTATTTTGCATAATACTAATTGGTAATAAATAATTATCGCCACAAAAGAATGATTACTTGATTATATTTGCTTAAACGAATCTGTTTTCTCCGAAAATATGAAACGACCTAAAGTTCATCGCCGACTATAAAAATTGTAGAATACATCTGCTTTAAAGGACGTGATATGCGGCCAATTTCTTCGCGTACTAAATGAATGTAACAGATTTCGGGATCACGTTTAAAAAATTCTGAAGAATAGTTCATAATTAATTAAGAATTGAATGCAAAGTGAAAAGAATGCGCCAGTAGAGGATGCTGAAGTTGTGAACGTTGGAATTTGTTAAAGTTTTAATAGATTTGTGTTAATAAATCCTCACACACAAAACGAAATTATAATAATTAACATTTCGAACAGATTACGCATGAGTTTACTGATTTATTTGTTTCAAACTATTGTTATTCTTTTCATGAAATAATCTACTTCAGGTAATTTGCTTCATGCATTATTTGTCACCTAAAAACGGAGAATTCCACTTATTACTTCTTATCGTGGTTTCAATTAGTCGGTACAATTAACAGTCACCCTGTATTATATTAGCGTACTTTTTTGACGTTTTATACTTATGTTTCATTTATTGATTCTGCTAATTACTAATTATAAATATTTTGAATTCTTGACAGAAATGTTACTTAGAAACTTATAATTCATAGCTCACGGTAATAGTAAGATTACATGATTTCTTTTACTTAAGCAGATTACTTACACATGCGCATCGGCAAATGTGTGTAAACAATAATTATTAATTAATCTCAAAAAGACCACTCAAATGTAATGCATCATAAATATTTACATTCAGAAATTGGTACCTTTCATTGAAAGTACTCCGAAATAAAAAGCCGCGAGCAAATAATTTTTGTGTGCAACATTCATTGCACTGTATTGCGTCCGTATAAAGCCTGCTTTAATTTAATATTAATTATACCAAAAAAGTATTTTGTTATCATCTGATTAACCTCTTGAGCTTTTCAATTTTCGCGTCTACAATACTTTTCTTTCTCACTTCAAACGTTTAGAGTAGTCGGATGAGAAGAACCTGTTACGTGACCAGCGCAGAAGACAAAGCCTTTGTGAATACGAGGGTTGTTGTGTTATAGGTTATGGTCGTGTTTTACTGTTGATTTTTATGTTTCAGTGTTTAATTGTTTACACTTGAATAACGATTTGCCTTACGTAAGTAACGATAAGAGGCCTTTTACAAAGCGCTAATTTTTAAAAAAGTTTTTCTGAGTAACCATTGTAAATTATAAGCTCAAATTTCCAGTACGCATTCATGAGACAATTATCTAGGACTCACGTTGACATTAAAAAAAAAATTTTTTTGGAAAGATCAAATCGATATTTCCAAAACTGTAAGGAATTTTGGAAAAACGAAAACATGAGACCTAGATATGATGTTCTACAGCATGTTTAAAAAAAAAATCAGTTCTGTGAATTTAATAAGAGCTGAGAAAAACAGCTTCAAAATTTTCGGGAAATATCGTCGTTGTAATACAGCGCCTCTAACGGAGAGCTGTCTAAACTACAAATTTCGTATTCGGGGCACATTAGCTACAAAATTTATATGCTATGGAATATCAAATCTATGTCTCACGTTTTCGTTTTTCTCAAAATTTTGTATAGTTCTTGAGATATCGATTTGATTTTTTCAAATAAATTTTTTTTAATGTCAACGTGAGACCTAGATAATTGGCTCATGAATGCGTACTGAAAGTTTGAGCTTATGATTTACAATGGTTACTCAGAAAAACTTTTTTAAACATTAGCGCTTTGTAAAAGGCCTCATAAGGCCGCACAGATAAGCTCTGGATAGGTTCTTCTCCTATCCATCATCCAGGTAGACAAACCTTCTTTTGTCTTCCGGAATGATTAGCCTGGACCGGCCAATGCCTTGCAGTAACTCATATTCCGACTCTACGACATTTGCTACTTCTCTGCAATGTTCCCTCGCTCCTTTTTTGTTCACGTTTGATCTCTATATATTTCTTATAATTTCTCAAATATCTCTTGTCACGTTATCGATTGGAAAAGATAAACAAATATTTCGTTGGACAGTTGTCCATCCTAAACGCATTTCATTATCTTACATCGATCTTAATACGATATAATACGGTACAATAAGTACGAATTTAACTGAATTAGACATATTATTTTGTCACGTATTGTCCAGCGTGTCCAGCATTAGTGTCAGATAAAGTTCTAAAAATTATTAAACATTCTATTATTAAATTTTTATTTTTACTGACAGACACTTCAAATTATAGATACCGTCACGTTAAAAATATGACCCTATTAAAACATAATATTATAATTAATTGAATTAATGATAGTACGAGTAGTTTTTCATCACCAGTTTCCTGATACCGTCTGTCTTATGAAAAACACTATAACTCCGTTATTAATAATCCGATTTCAATAATTGAAAAATCATATGACTGATTTATAAATACTACAAAAGAGTACTATTTTAGATTTTTTTAACATGACATTTTTGTCAAGCGATAGTGAATTTTTTTTTCACAAATTGCGGCACATATACATTTTCCACAGCCAGTTTCGAATGATCTCGTATCATTTTTTGACTTTGTTCACCATCATTCCATCATTGATAGCAATTAAAGCATTTAACGTTGCACATATTTTTCAATCAGTTTGATAGAGATTATTTTTCTGAATTCAACGGTCTATTTCAACTTGATTTTTTAGAATACTGCAAGGAAATAATTATAAGATGTACGGTGGAATACACTTGTGTGCTTTGTCTCGATTTTTTTGGAAATTAACTTCAAGATTAAGCAGTTGTCAACCTTTTTTTTAATTGCTATGTATTTTCATTCTTAAATTCCATTTCCACTGCTTCTAATTTAGATTCTAAAAATCGCCTTTTCTTCTGTCTACATGCTCGTTTCATTCGTTTCTTTGCGTTTTGATATTTTTCTTTATTTTAATCTAAAAGTTCGTTCATCATTTTTATTCTCAAATTTGCCCTTCTCTGTAATAGTATTCTGTATTCATCGTCAAACCATCCTTTATTCTTGTCTTTTTCATTATTTTTTCAAATTGTTGCTCCATAAAGAATGGTTTTCTCCACTTTCTCCCATTTTTATTATGTCTCCACTCTTAATGCAATCTGTATTCATGTAGCATTTAGTGCCCTTTTCTTTGGGAATTTTATTCCTTGAGATTTCTTCTTTTAATTTAAAAATATGTCAAGAAGTGAATCGTCATCTGCATTCCTATACATATAGGTATCAACTATCTTGAGGAATCTTTTTGTACAGAACGACGATATACGAAATAATTCAGAATATCGGTGATATCCGAATATACACTGGTAGTAAATCGTTATAATTCGAAGGATACGTAGTTCTTAGCGGCAATATGAGTGGGTAGAGGATATCCGTTCGATGGAGTACGATAGTCGTTGTTTCATGGTAGGTCAATAAGAGCGAGGTTAGTATGCAGGAGTACGATGTTTATGGCCACAACTGTACATGTTGGGTAAGTGGGTAAGCGGGGCGTAACTTCGAACATGATCTGTAATGTAAATTGTGATAGACGTTCTCAAACATTTGAGGAGGATGGAAAGTTACCCAGATTTATCGTTTCTGGCCAATAACTCCTTACTCAGCAGAAATTCTTTCATCAAAGTAATTGTTTTTTAATTCTCTGACATATGTCAAAAAATCAAATGACAGAAAAATCGAAAAAAATCAAATGGCAGAAAAACTTATCTTGCGTCTTTAATACATTTAAGACAGTTGCATGCAATGGGCGTAGATAGAAATTCGTTTGGAGGGAGAGGGGGCAAAAAAATCTAACGCGTACGGGCCATTTAACATTTTATTTATGGAACGTATAACAGCGAACAAAAAGTGATACCATACGAAAAATTTCTTTTGTGTGAACTACGTGGAATATTATGTTTTAGAAAAACTTGAGCGGAGGCAACTTTTGTTTTAAATACAATGGTATAATTATTGTAATGAATTTCAAAAGAACTTTTTTTTCTGCGTTCAAAGATGTGTAGATGTGCTACAATAAACACTTAAGCGGAGGACACATATACGCGGTCAGAGCGGTAGCGGTAGCAGCGGTGGCGCATGGCGGTCAGATTCGATCCATTGAAACAAATGCGTATTTGCACATTTGTCGTTGCATGTCTTACGGTACGAGCGCCTGTGCTGCGTTCGTAGTAGCGATGGCGGTTAGATAATGCTGATTACATTTCACCGCTGTACCGCGCGTATTGTGAAATAATAAATAAAACAAATCGATAATGGCAAGTGAAGATTTCAATTTTACGGAGAGTTTAATTGAAAATGTGAAAAAATTCCTATTTTATATGATATGTCTCATGCTTAATACAAAAACTTTAGAATTGTAAAAAAGTGGGATGAAATTGCGAATATTTAGGATTGCAAGAAGCAAAGCCTCTTTTTCCAAATTTATTGTAATAAAATACAACTTGCACACAGACGAATTTCATTCATGATATTGACATCGGCAGTCACCGCTGTGCTACCGCCACCGCGTAAGTGTGTTCTGCAGAAAAACGCCACCGCCACCGTTACTACCGCTACCGCTCTGGCCGCGTATATGTGTCCTCCACTTTATTTTTCGAAATAATAGAAAAAAAAATTAAAAGAAATAAATTAATTATTAACATGAAATGACGTAATAAACAGTTGCTGAACAATAAATGATGCCTCTTTTACAGTAAATAATGTAGCGTCTATAAATATTCCTACATAGGCGAACAAATAACGAAAACTGATAAAACAATTTTCTGTTGTCAGATAATTAGCTTCTTCAAGTTTATAAAATTGAAAATATGATCAACAACTAACCCTGTACAGTATCATTTTCTTCTTTCTTGGTATTTATAAAACAAATGTGTAATAATTATTCTTCGAACAAGTTTTAAAAAGCTAGTATCGATGTGGCCTGTATGTACAGCTGAAATCAAAAAAACGGGAAATGAATTTTTTCCTATTGTAAATTTGGTTGTATTTATCAATTAATTGTCTACTTGACAATACATACCTTTTAGGAAAATGTAACCTATTTATTTATAAACTGACATAGCGTCAAATAAATCTAACCTATTTGTAATAAAGTCATTTCCACACTATGAAAATATTGAAAAAAATGTGCCAATTTGTTTGACATTTCTCGTTTTAATTGATTTCAGCTGTTATTTATCTTGAGAAAACTGTCAACGGTTTAGAGAAACGTAAATATTTTCAAGGAAAAATAATTATTAGAAATTTATTTAATGTAATAATCATCAATATTAAAATTACGAAAGAAAGAATTTTGAAATTATTTACACTTTAAGGATATATGATGACATAACAATAATAGATTTTTAATATCGGTTATTATTTTATAACTGATGTTACCTAGACATAAACTAAACAGTAAACATATTATATACAAACTTCCTGACAAATTAGTATTTAAATTCCTTCAAATAACGGGTTTTCAAGAAAAAAATACCTTTAGTTAGCCTTGGAAAAAATCGTGTTGTAACTTGCATAATCAATTTTTTATGTCAAAATTGGATGAAAATCGATTAACCTCAGAATGTTCGTATGTGGACAAGATCTAGTTTTTACTCCTTAATTTTAGTTGTTGGGCGACACATATTCGTTGGTGGAAGTGGCCAATGCAAAAGGATGTTTTGAAAGTACTTTATTCTTAAAAAATATACAGTGACCGGCAGAAAGTTGGACACATGGAATTCTTTTTTTTTTTTGTTGTTGATTTCTCAGAAAAATGTATTCTTTATGAAAGTCCCTACATCTTCCTAAACTTAAATGCACTTACCAAAATTTAAATACCTCTTGTCATATACTGAGTAGTACCTTTATTTTTGAAAATATGCGGAAATAACATATGAACAAATAAATTTCTGATAAAGGTAGGCCATGGAAGATAAATTATTACATTATTTACATTAAAATATTGTCCACTTCTTGAGTAGTTAAGTAAAATTGAAGTTTAATTGGCCATATCTTACAGCTTGATATGTCACTAACTTCAAAAACTGCTTGGTGTTGTAGATGACCTACCTTTGTCAAAAATTTATTTGGACATATGGTATTATTTTAAAAGTTATTCAGAACTATTATGAGATCTCAATGCCCACAATGAAAAAAGAAATTTTCCATACTTTTCAATTTTTCTCGTGTCAACGTATGTATCGTAGAACTTTGAATGTGTCAAGCTGGACGTGTTTTCAGGTGTGACATGAATATACTCTGGGATTTGTTTTTCGCTCTTCTACCAACTAGAAATTATGATCAATAACATTCATACCATAAATCCTTTTTGTGTCAAGAAAAAATGTTTCATCCTAGACAACCAAGATTTCATATTTAAGATCTAAGAACAATTCTTAATAACTTTTTTAAGTTTGGGCGAAAAACAAATCCCAGGGTATATTCATATCACACCTGAAGAAACATCCAGCTTGACACATTCAAAGTTCTACGATGCACATGTTGATACGAGAAATATCAAAAAGTACGGAAAAATTATTTTTTCATCGTGGGCGGCCATGATTTCATATTTGAGATCTCATAACCAAAGAACGGATATTTGTATGGCTGTTCACGGTCACTTCGCCTCGAGGACTCAGCGCGCACGTAAAGTAGCAAGTCCATGAGCGCCGGGCAGGAGCCGGGTCAATATATTAATATATTACTTTCAAAAAAGTGATTAATATGCTATAATAAACATAAAGTTATAATTCGTAAATTATAATTTCTTATTTTGAAAGGATTACTATATTTATTTAGAATTTAAACTGTAGCGATGCGAACACCAAATTTTACGCTCGGGATATTAAAACGACCAGCTACAATTCTATTGCCGTGCAGGGCGTGACGCTCATGCGAACGACATTGAATTCCATCTTTCCGTCCGTCATCTGCTCATAACAGTTCTGAAAAACTTCCCTAAATAATATTTCCGCGTATTTTCAAAAATAAAGGTACTTTACTCTTATGTTGATTTCAAATATGTATTTTGATCTCCTCGGTATATGATAAGAGGTATTCAAATTTTGGTATGTGCATTCTAAGTTTGGGAAGATGTGGGGGCTTTCATAAAGAATAATTTTTTTTTAAATCAATAATAAAAAAAATTTCCATATGTGTCCAACCTTCTGCCGATGCCGGTCACTGTATTAAAATAAATTATCCGAATTCAATCCCTTCGCATAACCTAAATTTTATATTTTGACAGTACTTGCGATAATCACAGCACCTGTACAGTTCAATCTACGATACATACTTTTGTTTCCAAAGCTGATTCAGGTAGGATTTTGTTGAAGAGTCGATATATTTCTTCATTGTGTTCAGTTTTACAATATTGCGATAACCAAATGTCAAGAAATGGAGTGAAATGTATTTATGAACAATTTATAAGTAACGAAACCTTCAGCCGTATAAAAACGAGATATGAATGTAATTGAAGTAGATATTATTACTATGAAAATTATACATATACTGGGTGTTTCAGACCACCCGTCCCTTTTTCTTGAAAATATGAAGTAGTGGAAAGTTGCGGAGAAATAATTATTAACAAGAGATATATGGCGCATTTGAAAACGGTATAATTGTCATTCAAGTACGTGCAACAGAGATCAACTTTAAAAACTTAAATTGAAAGATATAGGTACCGAATTGGGTAGGTACCATTGAATAGGATTTTTAAAACTTTTGCTTGAACAAGTTTTTAATATCTCGAACAAATTTGTAGGTTGTATTTTTAAATACGTTTTGTACCAGAGTGTTGTTTAGTATCACAGGACTTTTATATATGTAGGTACTGAAAATTCAGTTGGAGCTGATCATTTTATTTCCGTGTAAAATTTGTCGCGCATACTCTAACGAACAAACCGAAACCCTAAACTAAAAGAAAATAATACGAAACACGAAGCAAAAATAGGACTACTCGCATACTAGTCCCACAGTCGAGTGTGTACGTCAGGTTACCTGATGGTGAATAATTAAAAAAATGTCGAGACGGATACAAACGAACCTACCTGGATCAACCGATGTTTGGGGTTGATGTTGCAACCGAAGTCCCGTGTCAGTGGAGAAGGCCATGGGCAAACAGTTTCGCACAGGTAACTGTGGGACTAAGGGGAGCGCCACCTGTTGACGATCGCAACAACTTGCAACCAAAGGAATTCCCCCAACAGGAGAGAAATTCCTATTTACCGGTCGGTTCAGTGCCTAAGAAACCCGTTCCGAAAGGTGAGGGGGTGTAATCCACAGTTATATACGGAACGCAAGAGTGAAATTCCAAGGATATATAGACAGACAAATCAGAACAAAACAAAAAAAAACACTCGCCACTTTAAATAAACTTACCGCATTACTCTCTACTTTCTTAAAAAAAGAAAATTATACACTACCTGTGGTTGTAATCAAATTAATCACCCCAAATCACATAAATTCACTTATAGCGAATACGTATTTCAGTAACAATGTTACCATCCTCAGCGCTAAACTGATATTAAATTTAAAAATTTGTTGGGTAAAGTTGACCGAGAAGCCATCTTCAATAATCATAATTTTTGTTAGTGAAATACGTATTCGCTATCAGTGAATTTATGTGGTTAGGGGTGTATCTCATTGATTAATTTGATTACAACCACAGGTTTAGTGTTGCTTTGTGATTATTGAAGATGGCTTCCCGGTCAACTTTACGCAACAAATTAATTAAATTAAATTAATTTAATTTAAATTAATTAGTTTAGCGCTGAGGATGGTAACATTGTTACTGAAATACGTATTCGCTATCAGTGAATTTATGTGGTTAGGGGTTATCTCATTAATTAATCTAAGTGATAGTTTTTCATCTTTAGGTTTTGTTGTCCAATTTTTCAAAAATGATTAGCAAAATAATCAATTTTAATTTTCTGTATTTATTTACCTTTAATATTGTTTAAAGAAATTATTTTCATAGTTTAAGCTAAAGTAACAATGCAGTTCAGTAGTTCAGTGAATAAGTGGATTCATTAACTGTCATTTAAATTTCACTAAAAAATAAAGGCACAGCTGAAATTATCCTCTCATTATTAAGACAAGTAATGTTGTTTTTATAATAAGTATTGAAATAATAAAAATTAGTTTTGAAGTACAAGAAAAAGGATTTACAAAGTCTCCACTTTTTTACCCTCCACGTAAGTGACAGAAACATATTTATTTGTATATCTCATTTTAGAAAACTATTCATCATTTAAAAACATACACTGCCGTTTGCACCGCATTCTTTAAGGATTACTTTAACCAAACTTATTACTAAGCAAAGCTTAATGTGAAAATTTGGTTTGCACCGTGCATAAAGTCGCCTTTAAATCAATGCTTTATAAAGTCACCAAAATCGGAGACTTAACAGAGAGGTAGGTACGCTATGAAGTATGTCATCCGTCAAAATTATTATCATCAAACCTTATTCAGAAAAACTGTAAATTTTGTAATACGGACTGTGCTGATTCTTGAAGATAAAAATTGGTCAGGATGAATGCAGAAGATTACAATATTTTTTAAGATGATTTAAGCATTTTAGAATTAATTGTTTTTGTGTTTCCTCGTTGTGCATATGAAGGAAGGAATTATTTCGGTAAACTGGAGGCTCTAGGTTTTTTGCGGAGATTTCGTTTACAAAAAGAAAGTGTTCTAAATTTATTGCAAACATTAGAAGTAGAACTAGAATTTCATAATGATCTGTAAGTTGTTTCACAGTAAATAATAATAATAAATCAGAGCGGCGAGGGGGCCCTCCACCTGTTTTCATCACATACTTTCTTTCTTCAGCAGCATTCTTTTTTAATTGTCTTTTACTGTTATTGAAATGTTTTTTTTTAAGATTTCTCATCCCTAAGACAAGCATTGAGACTAAAAATTGTCGATGTATTTAAATAAGGTGTATCCAAGTGCAGTTAAGGTAACTGTTAAATGTTATCTTAACACCCATGATACATCACAGGCCTAAATGTTATTGTCACAGTCAATGCTCAAAATTTAACATGTCAAAAAATTCAGAAAAAAACTGCATTCGCTGTTGACACATTTATCTTTACTTAAGTTTAACTTTATTAAGAACATCAAAAGCGAGCGGCGCGGCGGTGCAAAACGATTTCTTTTAAGACGAACTTAAAGTTCAAGTATAGCTTAATAAAGGAAAGCTTTTTGGCTGTACGGTGCAAACGGCTGACACAATCTCTTTCTGCAAACATTTAGCTTTATTTTCCTTTTTAAACCATTTAGATAGCTACGTTACTTTGTGCTAAATTAGTGTTACTTACGCGACAAAACAAACGGGCAAATACTTGTTTCCCTAATAGACCACGGCAAAATTGAAAAGTGGTAAAAAGAAATTAATTTTCACTGTCAAAATTTGTTACCTATTCCTAACACACGTAAAATTCATTGTGTGAGGTACATCAGGGAAAATCTAATTCAGTATTTACAATTGATACAAAGCAATTTCTGGAAAATTCATGATTTTCTGACAAAGATTTCAGTAAAAAAGTGTATAGATTATTAATTAATTCTTATTAATTGATTATAATTTATCGTTTTTTAATAAAACTTTAATATTGTAATTTGTTTTCCTTTGTTGATTTTTTAATGTTGCGCAAGCGAGAAATCTGTGTCGCGTAAATGACACGAAATTTTTAGGTTTGTTTTATCACTGAGAATAGATTGACCTATTCCAAATCTGAACATCATTATCCTAGTATTTTCTACCACCTACGGTATCATTAGTTTTTTAAACAATTAGATTATTTCAGAGAAATTGACAGTTTTTATAAACGACGTGGCTAAACGTCCGCCGGCGGAACCATGCACTGTATTACGAAATTCCGCCGTCCGGCGGATTTAAATATTCTTAGCCCACAATTCCGCCGAAAATGCAACTCATTTGCACACGTATGGCGGAACACTGCTTTAAAAAGTAATAATAATAATACCGCCGATCGGCGGACTTTATGGAATAAAATGCTTAATCCGCCGTTCTGTTGCTGTGATGTTAAAGTAGTTCACTATTCTAACAATTAACTTCATATTACAAATATGTTGACGATATTTTTTTAATTTTACCTCATGATAAAGTAAATTATATTTTAAATCAATTCAATTCTATTCGTAGTAGGTTGCAATTTACTATTGAAAGAGATAATAATACTAGCATAAGTTTTCTACATGTAAATGGTAATTTAATAACAAATTGGTATCACAAACCGACATGGTCAGGTAAATATATTAACTATAACTCTTATCAACCAAAAAGTCACAAAATGTCAACTATTATTAGCACGATTGATCGAACTTTCGGACAAATTATTCATTATCGAAAATATAAGTTTAATTAGGTACTTAAAGAAATTGTTGCTTAAAATTCATATCCTAAAAAACTTATTGAATCTGTAATAAATAATCGTGTAAAACATCTAACAAATGTAAATGTTACCAAACTCACAAAAAAATCAAATATCAAATATACCATGTGTCCACCGAGTGTGATTTTCTTTTGTGGCATTTAAATCATTTAATATAGAAAAAAAATCAAATGCTATCATTCTCTAATAAAAAACGTTAAATTTATTTATACAGCGTGTTCATTGTGTCAAGTGTCAGCAAGTACCTTTACTATTTCAAACGGAATACCCTCTCTATATATTATTACAGAATTTAATAGATCTATCAATTTGGAAATTATTTTATTACATATTTCTATACCTAAACCTAGTATTTACCGAGATAAACGCCTCAACGAAGAAACATCTTAAATGCAGGCCCTTATTAAATTGCTTTTAACTTGCTTAACTGAAGAGTCTTCATTATCAGTTAATAGCGTATAATTACACATGCTTTAAGCTAAGTAACACTATATTAAACAGACCTGAAGACTACGCAGATTGTTGGTGGCTGGCAGTTCTTTCTGCTGAATTTAGAAGTGAAATATTTCAATTTTAAATTTGAGAAACGAGAAGTTTTTTCACTACAAAATCTTTAATTATTTTTTCTAAACCTGTTTCGCCTAGTCGGTATCCTCAGTAGAACATTTTATTGTAAAAATTAAAGATAATACATTATAATACTTAAAAATAGTAAAAACTTACGTTATCTTCTAAATTCTGGTATTTATATGTGTAGATGTGTACAAAATATTTCTGTAAATGATTGAAAATGTAAATAAATAAATAAACCATTTGTTAACAGAAAAAAATTGAGTTCAGTTTTATAACTGGTAATATACCTACTGTACTGTACTGCAAATTGAATGAATGTTAAGATATCAGATACACAATTTTCAATTTATAGAATTAAAAAATTATTATTATGAAAAATGTTTGTTCATTAGTACAGTATTAAGAAAAAAATTACAATGTAAAAATATTTCTAAATTCTCGGCTATATCAACTTTGTTTCCTTTTGGAAGATAATGTAATAATTTGATATTTGAAGAATAATAAAATGTGCGGGATGTGTTTAGTAGATCATTAGCAAAACTCGAATCTGATTTATTTAATCTGAATGATCTTAGATGTTCATTAACACGAGTTTTTAGGTTCCTACCAGTTTGTCCAATATATGTTGCTTTACAAGTACTACAATTTAGAGAGTAAACATCATTTTTTGAAAAATTGTCAATTTTGTCCTTATTATGACATAGTAAATTTGAAAAGTTATTTGATTGGTAAATGAAATTTTTTTTTATCTTAATTGATAAACTTCCAACATATCGAATAGAAAAGAAGTTAATATTTGTTGAATTTAAGTTGTCTATTATTGGTGGGTATATATTGTTATTTAATAATTTACTTTTTACTCTGTTACAAATATTGAAAATGGTTTTGATTGGGAAATCATTAATATAAGCAGTTTGAATAATAATATTAATTTCTTCTTTGAAGTCTAATTCATTCATTGGAACTGAAAAGGAACGATGAAAGAAAGATTGAAACGCAGCCGTTTTATATTCAAAAGGGTGAAATGAATTAATTAATGCAATTATAAGTTTGAGTTGGTTTACTATACATATATTTTATATTTAAGTGAAAAGTCAAGTGTGTATGGTAATAGTTATGTCTGAATATTTGATGGAATTATTAATTTCTTTTGAACATAAAATTCCTTTGAACATATAATTTACTATATCATGAGGTAAAATTAAAAAAACATATCGTCAACATATCTATAATATAAAGTTAATTGTTAGAATAGTGAATTACTTTAACATCACAGCAACAGAACGGCGGATTAAGCATTTTATTCGATAAAGTCGATAAATTCGATAAATTCGATAAAGCCCGCCCGTATTATAACTTTTTAGAGTAGTGTTCCGCCGTACGTGCGCAAATCAGTTGAATTTTCGGCGGAATTGTGGGCTATGATTATTTAAATCCGCCGGACGGAGGAATTTCGAAATACAATGCATGGTTCCGCCGGCGGACGTTTAGCCACATCGTTTTATAAACATTCTTTATCTCAGGTTGCATAGCTGTCGCGTAAGTGACGCTGAATTAAAAAATTAGAACTTACCAAAATTTAGCAGACTCTTTCCTACAATAAATGACATTTTAAACTTTAACTATTAGACTTTGGTTTCATTGCTTCAAACAAAGTCATTCTTAAAAGGGTTAAAATATATTAAACAGGGTTTGATGATATATATCGATTGATATATGTCACGATATACAGGGTGTCCACCAAGTGCCGCGGTCTTCTCTAGCGTCTACAGTATATAAGATTCAAACGAGCTCTGATGTAACTCAGTCAGCTTTACTTCATAAAATTATTTTTGGCTATACAGAGTGTTTAGTAACTGAGAGCCACACCAAAGTTATATTTTTTTAAATGGAACACCCAGTATATTTTCACATATTTCGAAAGTACGCATAACGAATAGGTAATAACCAAAAATTTAGGAAGTTTTACTTAAGAGTTTATAAGATATTCATGTTTAAATGTAAAAAATTGCTATAATATGAGTGCTTATATCTTTGTTATTTATTTACATTTCATCTTGAATTTTTGTAGGTACTCAATACAATATCTTTTCTACAGAAATTTTAAAACAGCTTCGGTCTACCAGTTATTATGTGTACAGATGTTGAGTTTTGCAAAAGATAATTTTTCTCAAAATTTTCAAATGGAACACCCAGTATATCTAGATTCTTGTGAAATACTGTTTTAATAAGCTTTCATAAAACGCCAAATGTATTTGTCTAAACTGAACAAGTCGTGAGACAAAAATTAATAATTTTGTTTCTTTCAATATTGACGTTATTGAGTTTTCCGACCGATTCTTCTGTTTTGATTTGCTGATAAATCAATGAATATGTTTTATTTTTTGTTCTAAGTAATTGAATATGTTCCTGTTAAAGTAATTCCTATTTTTCTTTATTTTGAAAATATCTACGACCACTACTGAATGAATTACGTACAACACATAAAACGAGTGTTTACAAACAAACTGTCGTGCATAAAGTAACAAAATCGCACAGCGAAGGCATTTGCACCTAATTTTACGCACGTTTCTAGATAGATCCAGTTAGATATCCACATTAGATTGACAGTTGTCGAAATTGCAACTGTCATTGCTGATTATTTTGAATTTGAATAATAAGGTAATGAAATGTGGTCGTAGATAAAGTATAATACAACACGCGAGCTGTAAAGCAATTATGTACTTGTAGAATTACTTGCACGGCGAGTGCGCAATTTTTCGTAATGTGCGTAATATGCTATTTATAACCCTCGTTGTATAATATACTATTTTCGATCATTTAACAAATTAAATCACACAGAGTGTTATTTGTTTACAGAGTATGGAATATGAAGGTGATTACTGTCGATTATATAATGATAGTGAAACAGACGGTCGAAGTTTCCCTTATCGAATTGTATTGCGAATGACATTGACCGAGTGACCGTGAATTTTACTGGCGTTTTATTATTTTATAATGTGATTATAAAATTCGCAGACGCAGACTAACGAGCAGAGGTTTCCAACCAAAAGACAATGCGCTCTTGTGACAGGTCAGTTTTTATTTTTGAGCTATACCATTGAAATTTGCAGAAGTAGTTCTTATGTGATGGAGAATTTACAGTATTAATAAGTGTAACTTATTCGATTACACCCTGTATATCAAATTTACTACTTACTGAAATAATTTTATTTTTCGGTAATATGATGTAAAAATGTTTTCATGGCTATTTTCTTAATTATTATTCTTTTAATTTCATAATGATGCGCGTTCGTTATGAAAAATAAATTACACTTTTGAATAATATTTCAAAAACGTTTGCTGATAACAAGAAAAACAAGAGTACGTTTCTCAAGATTTATGCTCTTTCAATATCTCTGATTATTTCATGGAAACATTTTAGCTTAGAAAAGTTTATGAACAGAAACTTATTTCTAAAAATTATAAATATATATTTATTTTCATTTTGATAACATTTATCGTGAAATAAGTAAATTAGTTATTTTTTTTTCACTAGGTACTACTCTTGAAAATAAATCTGTCGCAATTAAACTATACTAGCGCAAATATACCTATAAACATAACCTCGTGTATTTTATTTTCCAGCGATTACAAATGATACACGCAATGATATCACGTGCGTTCGGACATATCATTAACATCAGTCAATCATATTTATCTATCTATTGATATATCAATTGATCTTGATTTGTAAATACGCAGTATTCGATAGCTTATCCCGGACAGATATCTCAGGAATTTGTAACTCACGATTTATTTGTTGTTGTGTCTACTTCTTGTTTCTTTCTCCAAATTATCACAAATTGATTTATCAAAATAAACTAATTAAATGAAGTTAATATGTACATATATCTGAATGAAACACATGAAATAGAAATATTTTGTGTAAAATAAAACTCTAAAACAAATTCAAAATTAAATTCTTAGTTATTGTACTGATACAGTCAGGCAACTAGATGCGAAAGACAATATTTCGTATATGTATATACAGAATGAATAAAAAGTAAGAAAAATCTATGATATTATTATTAAAAGATTAACGATAAAAGTTTCAAATAAAACTTAAATGGTTAATTAATTACCACAAACTGATATTTCTCATTTTTGCTTGAGCTATCATAATCTTGAACTGGGACGTCATTGACTTTTCTCATCATTGATTTTTTAATAATTACAACTTGAATTTTTTTCCAGCGAAATTGATAGTATATTTTTTCTCTTTATGGCTGAAGCCCGGATCTTTAGGCAATTGCCTAAAATTTTATTTAAGAAAAAACATTGACAATTAAGTTTTAAACATTTAGATTACAATTTGAAATAGAGTGATATGTATATTTTTCTCGTACCTATTTTTACCTAGTGCCTATTTTTACACTATTTTAAGTATTTGCATAGTTTTATAGCTTAAGCACCTACAAATTTTTTTTGTTGCATATTTTATGCTTAAAATGTATTTTTCAAAAGAATCCAAAGGGTATATGGTTTGAAAGAACGAAATATCATAATATCATAGGAGCTAATTCCTGAAACTGGTGAATATCAAGATTTTCTCACAGAGAACTTTGCTGGAAACGTAAGATGTAACACGTGAGTTATCACCGGAAAATTATTTTGTTGATGTGGTGTTATTCCTCCTAGCCATTGGTGGCAAAAATGAAGAAGCCGAGGACGTCGTTCAAGAAAATCCTCCTGAAGATCATGTGCCTGTAGCTACAAGGCACCAGGGAGACTAAGGATTTGTCGCAAGGTTTCACCTAACAACTAAGAGCCCATTTTACAGAGACTTTTGCTTTAGTCGCACGATTGAGCACTATTCGACTACTTGCTGCATTGAGCGTGCGCCACAGGATGACCATCAGGAAATTGACATAACCACTAATTAAACGATGAACTACCAGATAAAATTTTGATGAAACCACCGAAACAGCTGCATAACATAGTTCAGATAGAAGAAGACAACAGTTTAAAAATGAAAGCTAAAGATATGCTGGTTGAAATGGATAAAGGCGTCAAGGTGTGTCTTCTGAAGAAGTCTCTTTACGGATAACGACAAGCTGGAATATATAGCTGTGTGAATATAAAACCTGTAAAATCACATATTAAATTATCCAATTATAATGACTCAGATACATATACTAGTCTTAGATACAATTACACTAACTTCTAAAGTAAAAAATAATTGTAGAATATAGAATATCATATACCGTGATTTTATTTTAATATGAAACATTGCTGTTCATATTACTATGGAAACTAATTCCAATTTTTAAAAATGTCGTTGCATGATCGTCGTCGTTAGGGTTTCTAGTGTCATATCAAATTTGTCCATTTTAATTTGGAACATCTGTCAGGCGAAGAAAGTTAGTGAAAATGTATCAGGAAGAATTACCCCTGGACAAGTAACTAATGCACTTAACAACTTTAATAATCGTTTAGGATATTACATGGAGGTAAATGAAGAAATTTTTGAAAACTTGTGGTGCTTGTTTGGAATTAAAGAATTTCTGTTTTCCTTATGTTTTAAGTTTACTTATTTTAAACAAGAATAAACGTATCTAATGTAATTGAAAGAGTCGCTGTTATTTGTAGTACAAGCACAGGTACAAGTATATCGAAATCACTAATAACAGAACAGATTCATGATAACTGACATCTCATGTTCTATTTTAAAAAAGACAGTTTAATTTTCAAATTGTAAATGTTGCTATAGATTCTCAGATTCGTACGTAACAGAAATGTTTTATGTTAAAATAATTCCCGGTAGTTAATTGTAACGGAAGTGCCTATTCTGCAGTCAAAAAGGAGGCAATTGAAACTCTTTTAAAGTTCAACCGAGCTTTCGGAAAGTTTTATTTCCTTTTTCAAGTTTTCTAGAAAACACTTTACATAAATATTTTTTAAATATTAAAAATTAATATGCGAGCCAAAAAAATTTTTTCAGAGTTGGCTCTGTGTTAAATCACGTATGTCGCAGTCGAAGTGTTCTTTCAATGACAGATGATTTTTGGAAAAAAGACAAATATTTATTAAATAAGATGCGTAATATGTCCCCCACCTTCTGCTAGACAGAGTGCAGCTCTTCTTTTAACAGAATCTATAACTAAATATAAAGTCGGTTCTTGTCCGATGAAAATTGTATCACAAAATCTTTTAACCGGACACTAAATAGCGCACAAACACTTAACGTTTCGCCGTCGCCAAAAAGATTTTGTGATAGAATCAATAACATTTTGAAGAATCTTAGGTGAGTTATTAATCTCTTCGATCTTATTTCTAATTCTTTGTTGTAGGTCTTCAAGATCAACAACTGGAGTTTCAATAATAGAGTTTTTTTTAAATATGGCCAAATAAAGAAGTCACAGGGAGTCATATTGCAGGAACGTGGTGGCCATATCGTTTCTGTGTTTAAACTAATAATCCGGTCTCCAAAAAATTCCCTTAAAAAAGCAATTATACGGACCCCGTCTTGCTGAAAATGACCTTCCTGAATTTCGTCATCGAGCAACATATTTATAAATGGTATTAAAATTTCCTGTTGATAACGTATAGCATTAAGTGTTACTAAAATCACAAAAACATGCATTTCTAGAACTCGAATATTTTTAAGTCACCTTAAAAAAATACGGGTCCGATAATCCTTCTTTGACTAACAACTGCCCAAACTCCAATTTTTTGTGGATGCAACGGACTCTCTACAAAAAAGTGAGGATTCATAGCACTTCACAACCTCATATTTTAAAAATTCACATAACCGGATAGATGGAACCATGATTCGTCAGTAAACATAACTTTTGCCAAAGCCTCATCATTATTATTGAAGTAATCAATGAACCTCTGGCAAAATTCTTGTCTTCGAGATCTGTCTATAGGAAGTAATTCATGGGTCACTTGTAAACGGTAAGGATGGAAGTGTAGACCATTTTTCAGGATACGTCTACAAGTACCATAAGAAAAACCTAGTTCTTGCTGTAAGTGTCTCACAGAAGTTTGTGGACGTTCCTCCATTACTTGTCTCACTGATTCAATAATTTCCTCATTTCTAACTGTTGGTCTGTCACTGCCTTTTTTGCGACCCACAGTTCAAGTTTCCCTGAACAATTTGACAAAACATAGAAGAGAACTGCAGAAATAGTCATACGGAACTACGTCATGCGGAAATTCTTCTAGGTAATCCACGTACGCATTTCTTATATTATAGATCCATTCCAGTTTGCGATTGAAATATAACCGCCCAGTAGTGTCCGACAGACACATCTCTTTTACTTCTTAATTTTTCATTGGTTTATAAGTACACAACTAACTAAATACTTATTGTTATTAGATTTATTGACGTTTAGTTAATAACAAATAAATAATTAATTACTTATTTATGCTGGTAAACACTTAACACAAATGATTTTTTAGTAGAGCGTTCACTACATACAGCCTGTTTCAATGAAGATGACCAAACTTAGTATGTCGGTAGATATCGTGAAAAGAAATAAGTTTTCTATAGTTTTTTTTTCTTAAATGAGTAAGTTTCGAGAAAATCGAGGGGAAAACAAAGTCGCATATTTTTAAGATGGACTTTAAATGAGAATCAATGGATTGTTACGCATTCTCATACGAATCGCTTTATTGGTTTATTACTCGAGCTAGAATGTTGCCCCAGCTGATTCGGCAAAACACATTTAAAATATCGTGGTTGTTGGAAATCAATAAAAATAAAAATTAGTTGTTTTATTTTCGATTTTCAATTTAATACGAATTTGCTAATTGTTAGGATTGTTCAAACATTTAGTAGTTTGCGCTTATTTAAGAATTTATTATTCACATTCAATGATAAGCCGTTTCATGAAAACGTTCGTAGAAATTTAGCGCCCAAGTGCCTGGGTTTTACCCAAAACATTTCGTTCGACGCGCTACCCCAATTAAGAACTTTATAGTGTTTTTGAACATTTCTTGTAATAATAATAACGTAATAATAATGTAATAAAAATAAATGTTTTTATTTTTAAGATTCGACAAATTTTATTTTAATAACAATTTTAACAACAATGCATACTAAATGCACTTTTTGCATAGCCCCACATTTGTAATTTATTATTAAATTAAATAAGTTTAAATATCCACGCGATTTAACAGCTGCTGCTGAGTTGAATGACCGAGCGAGTAGGTCAAGGGCAAAACAAAATCTAGTCATAAATTTCTTCGCCGTAACTTTATTGTCCTCCTGCAGCTGTGTGCCATTCATAAAGCAATTTAAATCGCTGGTTTGGTTTCACATTCCGCGGCGATAAAGTATTTCTAGAAACATCGGCTCCAAATTATGCAAATTTCAAGTTGCTCCGATTAAAAATTTTTATTAAGATATTTTGTTTGAAATAATGTCAGAAACGTGCCCTCAATGGTGCATCTTCAATGAAACACCCTGTTTACTCTGGTCGCTCTAGCACGTCCTAGGACGGTTCTAGGACTGGCGAGAACCCAAACAAGCCTAATAACACTTTATAGACACCACGAAAATTCCAAGTAATCACACGTCTACACCATGTTTAGACTCAATAAGCTACCCAAATATTCAACGTGCTACGTTATATTTTTGAAAAAATGGCCAAAGCAAATAATAAAATTTTATTTTTAAAAGTTTTATTGTATTATATGAACAATAACACATAAATGATAAAATACATTGAGTCATGTCGCAAAACAACGAGTATTTTGTATACGAGTAAATTTGAAAATGTGTCCGTTGGACACTACTGGGTTGTTAAAGGTTAAATAAATTTCAACCAGATATCGTTTTTGATCTTCATTAAATGCGAAAGCCATTTTTAAACTAATGTGCAAAAAAATAAAAAATTACAGTGACAGTTACTGACGGTTCACTGAAACTTTTATTAATATCAGACATGGCTGCTATGTCTTTCTCTCTCATCATGGCCAACTCTGAAATGTTTTTTTTTTGGCTAACATGTTATAAAATTACTTACTCCTTAATGAGTAATAGAAGAAGTTGCACTAGTTCACTAGTTACAAATAAACTCGATATAGGTAAAGGAGACATCAAAATTGACGATATTAAATAATTAATAGTAACAATACAATTCCTGTACTTGGATTAAAAATAATCAAAACTTGGACTAATTCAAAAAGCGAAAAATGTAATTTGTGCCAATAATAATAATAATAATAATATATATTTATCTACAGATGTGTACAAATGTTTAAAAAATACATATTAGTACCATCAATAACTCTATTCAGACAATTACAGAGAAATATTTCAAGGAATAGAGAATTTCACAAAACCTGATGAATTCGAATTAGAACCAGATTGTGTAGGACAAAGTATATCTTATAGGGAAATTCCTTTGAAATTAGAAAGCAAAGCTTTTTGGCATGTTGAATTAACCGAAAAAAGTTCAATATGTATTAACAATATTTCAGACGCCAGTTTGATGTTATTGTTTTTTTTACGTAGGTCGTACAGAATCAAAACATCAGAAGTAATCTATAAATTAAATGCTGATGATGTTTATAAAAGTATTGACAATGTTGACATTTACAAAGACGATATTATAATTTGGGTTAAAACAAAAAAAAAGGACCTAAACACACGTAACGGTCCTTGTTCGCGTCGTTCGATCGGAACGGGTCATCTCGCCGGTGTCTAGGTCCGTAAATTGAAAAACGTGGTTGAGATGTACAAAACTTTTATTCTCGTTCCTAAATATTTACACACTATTTACATATACAGTGAGAATCTTGTAACACTGCACATAGACGAAAATTACTTGATCAGATAATACATTTCTGAGTCATTTAAAATTGCACATAGGGGTTTTAACATTACGTTGCTATGGTTACTACTCAATTTTCAATGCTGAATCATTTAAGAACTGCACATAGAAAGTATTAAGGAAGGTTTATTTCATTGCATGTATTTAACAAAATAATGCAGAGACCTCTCTCAACGAAGCTCCATTTGAGATTAATGTGTACATTTCCTACTTTTTCGCCGGTTGTATACATTATTTTACAATAAATCAAAAGAACAATTTAATTCAATCTGACAATTCAAAATCAGTAGTGTCATTACTAACAATGCACTGTAACCATGGCGAATGAAATAAATTTGGAAATAATAATCTAATAAAGCTTCCATTGATAATTACTATATGCAGTCTTATAAGGTTCTCAGTGTATACAATCATCAATAAGCTAGACAGGAATTTTGGTTCGGATTATGCAAGACGCTTGCATCGGAGTCAGGAGAGCTGACAAGACACTTGTTACAAGTAACAATCCAAGATGCTTACACCGGATTCAATTGAACGAATTCAACTGAATGTTCTTATCATCTATGTTTTGTTTGGTAGGTGGAGTTTGGCCTTGGGCCATTTACTCGACTGTCTATTTGCATTGAGTTGCTGATTTTTGATGTTATTGTATAAAATTCTTAGGTCTTTTAATCCGGCTGGATGATGTTTCGTAGTTTATTGCGTTTTTTAGCAGAGAGTGAGTTTGTCTCCTGCTCTGAACCATGTTTCTGTTATTAGCATTATGTCAATGTCGTGATCTTGAATAAAGTTTATCAGTTCGGTCTTCTTTTTGGCAAGGCGGTTTGCATTCCATGCTGCGATTTTTGGGGATGTCCTTATCAAGCCGTGCATCGGCTTTTATACAGTCTGGCCAGTAGTGGGAGAGACACCCCACCACTCAGTTCCCCAGTAATTATCCCGTCCTCAAAATAAACTTATTCTCTAATAAAAAAATAAACGGAGCTATTTCAATACAAACTAAAATTGTCACTTCGTTACACATATTGAAACAATTATTTGAAAGAATTAATGGAATTAAATTTAATATTTCAAATGCAAATTTGCTCTTAAAGCAGTCAAATTTTTAGGTCATATTTTCAATTTAGAAGACATTCAATACGACCATATATTTTGATATGAAGAAACTTCGAGATGGAAAAGATATGGAAAAATTATTTGCTATAGTTACGTACATATCTAAATTTATACCAGATTTAGCCAACATTACTGCCCCTTTACGTCAATTACTCAAAAAAGATAATTAATTCGTTTGGGATAATTCCCAAAATTAAATTAAAAGACTGTTAAGTAAAAATTCTGTCTTACAATTTTATGATATAAACGAAGAGAACACTATTGGTGTCGATGCTAGTAGTAGTAGCAGACTTTATTCTGCAAATCATTTAGAATGATGTGAATAACTTATTGTTAGTTCAGTACAAAAGTAATAAAAAATTTTAAGTAGTTACATATACAGCGTGATTCAGAATAAGTGTCCGACCCGTTAGCGGCAGATAATACATGAAGAAACAAAGCTATATGCATACGGGGTCTAATATGCATAGTTTTTGAGATAAAATTCATTGAAAATTCGGATGTAAATTAGTTGATGGTCACTGGAATAACTATATTACGTCACGAAAGCGCAAAAATGAAATGAAACGTGAGTTTGCCCTGCACCAAAACTAAAAACATTTTTGTTTATGGCGTTCTTTATGCGGAAAGAATTTATAACGGGCAATTCATTTATTGCGGAGTTCGAACTTGTGTATGCAGAACCAATGAATCACAATTGTTTTACGACTAACTAAGGGTAGACACACTTATAAATTTGTCAGTGCAAATTAGTTCACGATAGTGCGTGAAACGTTCGCTTAACTTGTAGTGGCAATTGGTGGAAATTTATTAAATTCAATGCCTATTAAGATTACCATGGCTATCATATCGAACATCGATTATAAAAACCGTAAGTTTTATATACCGTTTCACTTTAATATGAAACTCATAAAAGACTTGACCTTAACTTTTATAACGGTGCCAATGCAGCTGATTTAAAAAAAATGTAGACGACACCAACTGTAAAATTGTTAAAATTATTAATTTCAAACAAATTGAATTATGCTATGCCTCACATACGATTCACGTAGGTTTACTTTGTTTTTAAGCAGTCGGAAGTCACACATTTTCTAAAACAAACATTTACAGTTTACAATACTAGGTAATTATCGATATTACTAATTTCGCAATTAACATGCCACTCCACGGCACTGCCAAATTTTTAATTCACATTCGAAATCTTCGTTTATTCGTTTTTACTACGCGTTTATTGCTACAGCTGCTGACTGCCAATAAAATTTATTGTCGTTATAAAAAGATGCCTCGACGGTAACAAACGATTTTCTAAATTTTAATTTAATTTAATTTTATAAATACGGCATCAGCGGTACTTAATCAGTTTCAATTTAGGACTCACAAGACGCTGATTTTTCAAATGTCTCCAATAAATTTATTTCTTGCAATTTCGTACTTATATAACTTTAATGAATACGCCCCTAACGGGTCGGACACTTATTCTAAATCACCCTGTACAAGACTTTAACAAAAAAACACGAAATATGTTTTTAATTGATTAGATAACTATGACATTTGATATATCGTTGCAGAGAGAATTTTCTACAATTTTAGAATACGTAATAAAATTGGGTACGTTCCATTTAAAATTTTGAATGTATTTGCTACATGTAACACATTTGATGCTCAATTGTTTCTTTTGGATAGGACAGATAATAGAAAACTAAATGTAGAACAACTTTTCTTCTATAACATTTTGTCGTATCTCTAACAATAGCCGAGATATCTGCTGTGACAGCTAAAATCAAACAGAGTGTATATCGATAACTGCCAAATTTCAGGTTCACCTGAGTCATGTCGTCATGTGCCTAGAATGAATAAAGAAGATTTTTAATTGTTTTTTTATTCTTGATTTTGAAAATAATATAATATTCATTTTCTATTATAATATGCTAGAAATTGTTATACCGGGTGTCTACTTTGATTACATAGGAATTTCATTACAGTTTTTTATAATTGTAAATTCCTGCTTACCTATTGAAGTTATTATTAAAGAAGCAGACTGATTGCAGGCTTGTCGTTCGTGAAAGAATATGCAGCTATTAATCCTTGAACGTTAGGCGGCTTTCACACCAAAGTAGCATGCTACGTGCTACTTGCATCCTGAATGCACGCTGCATGCCATTAATTTTATAACCTATGTAAACAACTGATAATATTCACACCGGTGTAGCGTAGCATTCACGCGACCTGCCACTTGCGACGTGCAGCTTAGCTCATAGGACAAGTTCTATATTTTGCTACGCTACTTCTCAGGGTTCGTACTGACACGTTTTTGCAAAAACTAAACGAGAGTTTTTGACAACATGGTGACACCATTTCATACACGTGCTACAAACAATATGGAGGTCTTTAACAATCACACCTTCTCTTTCTTTTTCTCCTCCTAACAACCATGGCTCCAATTAACGCCATAACTTCATCTTCGGATAACATCTTGATCATAATAACACGCAAGATACCGCCGATTCGAGAATCGCATAGTCTTGCTATGCTATGCTATGCTATGCAGATGTAACTTTTATAATTAGTAGGTACCTCATTAACGAAGAAAGATAGAATGTAGATATTGTAGCGCTGTTACGAGCTAAGTGGAAGGTATTTCGCAGTAACGAAATTTACTTTTTATTAAACAGGGATTCAGTAAAATTATTTCCGTTTCGACAACAAATGAAGGGCAATAACTTTTTTTTTAAATGGATCGGTGTTATTTTTATATCATCGTTAGATACTCCATAAAATTATCTCTCAATTAGCTATACACTTCCCTAGACCAATCACTGACGGTTGAGGAGATATTTAATATTATTTCATAATTTCTGCATTTTAACATATTAATTAAAATCATGAGTGAGTAGTTACTCAAAAATTTTACTTGTTTTGAGTAAAATGTCAATTTACTAAGTTTTTAAGTACTGGTTGTAACATATGTCCAAATAAATTTCTGATAACGGTAGGTCATGGAAGATAAATTATTACATTATTTACACTAAAATATTATCCAGTTCTTGAGGAGTTAAGTAAAATTGAAGTTTAATTGGCCATATCTTACAGCTTGATATGTCACTAACTTCAAAAACTGCTTGGTGTTGTAGATTTTTACACTCCATGACCTACCTTTATCAGAAATTTATTTGGACATATGGTATAAAATATTGTTAAATACATGATTACTTAATTCCATTGTTAAGGCTTGTGATAAGTTAAACAGTAACGAGAGAAATAATTTTAGTTGGTATTTTTAAGTATTGTTAAGTTTCCTTAAGTGATATTGCTTAATCACACGATTAACTTGATCGTGTGGTTAACTACGTTTCATACAATTGGCCCTTAAGACTTCTTGTACTTAAGTTTAACTTTCGTTTTGTGTTAAATAATAAAGTATGCTCTACACATTATTGACGAAATATTTATTAATCATATTTGAATATTATAACAACAACTAACAACTTACTGATTTTCCAAAATAAATACGAAACCTTTGAAAACTCTAGGAACAACAAAATAATTCTAAGATGTCTTGTAATTTTACAATAAGTGTTAAAAATGTATGCATTTTAAATAGCAGAGCTTAATAAACTTACTAAATTGACATTTTACACAAAACAAGTAAAATGTTTGAGTAAATACTCACTTCTGATTTTAATTAACAGGTTAAAATGCAGGAATTATGAAATAATATTAAATATCTCCTCAACCGTCAGTAATTGGTATGGGAAAGTGTATTACTAACTGAGAGATAACTTTATGAGGCATCTAACGACGACACAAAAATAACACCATTCCGTTTAAAAAATAAAAGTTATTGCTCTTCAATTGTTGTCGAAATGGAAGTAGTTTTACTGAATTCCTCTTTAATGTAAAGTAAATTTTGTTACTGCTAATACCTTCCGCTTTGTTTGTTACAATACCACAATATCTTGTTTCTAACTTTCTTCGTTAATGAGATATTAATTATAAAGTTAGATCCGTAAACAATGCCTGATATCTTAAAAACCATAGGACTTTAGGTACAGGGAACTTATCCTAAAATAACCTGACAAGCTCATTTTCGGTATAAAACATAAAGTATTCCATTTAAAATAACGAAGTTACACATCGTATAGCCAAATTGGAACAGCCTGTATATTTGAAAATAATTTTAAATTATGTGGAGCTTGAAAGGATGGTTCTAAAATATTCTTGGTGGCCGTTTAAAACGGTAAACGACCTTCGGACACCCATTTCTTTTGTAATGGGCCTTGTCCATATTGAAAGCTGTTCGGATTAAAGGCTTGTTACTGGTCAATATGGATCTGGAAACCCCCCTCCAACCCGCAAACCGATCGCGTTCCGCGTCGGTTTACTTCATCAGTCTTGTGACTGCTCGCTTGCCGTACACCTCGTGTCTGTGCTTTTCCGCCCTGTTTGTCAATTTCACTAATCTGTGTTTGTTTAAAGTGAATAGGGAACGGAGTTTGTACTCCGAATATTATGGTACGCTTCGAGCATTAAAGGTCTTTCATCCAGGTCTACCCAAGCCTGAACTTTGGATGTAAGTCAGGTATTTGTTTCATAAAGCAAACTTTGTGCGCCAATGAGTTCGTAACACGTGTTTTTCCGCTTTTATCTAAGCTTTTCTTCTTATCTTCATTATTCCGGACGTTTCACCGGAGTTCCTCTAATCGGAACTGCCTGGTGGTCTCCTTCGTGGTGTCGGTGCTGGCAAATTTGATGGCGTCGTAACAAAGAATATTTACTATAAGAACAAGAAGCGACACTTCCTATACTTTCTATGTTATTAATTTCAATAACCTTCAACAGAAATATCGACGACTATTGGTTGGCTTTGCGCATGTTAGCCAGAAATCTCAATAACACGTGTAGTGTAGTTGAGAGTCGCTTGCTGTTACGTTTTTAAATATAACCTAAGTGTTCTACATGATAGCAGTAAATATTCTATTATTAATTATGAACAACAAACACTTGAATCAAGAACGTAACCTATAATAACGATCACAGAGATTCAGGACCACTGTCTTTGATTTTTGATACCTCTGGTAGGCATGCGCATTTAACTGGATTGCCCAAAGTAGTCAAGTGTCGCTTCTTGTTCTTATAGTAAATATTCTTTGGTCGTAATAAATCGACCTTGGCCATCCATTTTGGTGTTTGGTAACACGACGGCTCACCACTCCTGCGCCGTTAGAGGGCGCTCTCACCCGGAACGCAACCGGACACATTGAAGTGATCACATCTGACACGCCTCCTGGGCATTCGTGTCTTGAACTTCTTCACTCCCTTGATCAGCTGTTGTGCTTTCACAGTTGGAAGTTGAAGGTCGGATTTTAACGTTCTGCATTATCAAGTTAACTGACTGCGTTTTGATTCTATTTTATTTTTCTTTATTTAACACATTTTTGTGTGGAATTTATACTATCCCTTTTAAGACACAAATAAAAACAAGTATATATTACTGGTGATTTTTATTTCATTTCGTTTAAATTGTAACCTTTGTTTTGGGGTTACGTAAGGACCTCAACCCATCCTACTAAATAGCCGGCAGTTGGGATTGTACCTTAATATGCACGCCCAACGATTTTGCAACCAGATAAGGTTATAAGCAAGTGTTCGAAATGCTCTCCGTTGGCGTCCATACGGCGACGAAAATTTTCTTGCACTAAAGTTTGCTGCTGCCAGTTCTTGTTGCTGCGTCCACTGGCAAAAGATGTGTCGCTAATGGTAATCCTCTTCTCTCAAGTGTTGCACACGTTGCACCTGATAGGGATGTGACAAATTTTCTCTCAGAGTACAGTGGACACCAGTACGTGGCACGCCAATTTCACGTATACTGCGCCATGGATTATTATTATTGTACAGTAGAAACATATCCGCATATTCTGCAGTCGTAAATATACTGCGATATGTGCTTCTACATCAATACAATGTCACAAATGAACTGATTAACCTTTATGATTCACTGAAAGTTTTCGCCTTGCGGCACTAAGTAAAGGGTCGGGTTGCGCAGGTTAGGGAAGGCAGGTACGGACTTAGTATTACACTTTAGCATATCTCCCAAACGATGTCGTTTTCGTAATTTTGTTTTGTTTTGGAAAAAAAGTTTTTATATATGGTTACCTATCCACTGCTGCTGTAGAGCCCCTTATTTATGGGACAGTGTTTATAAAGTCCGATAACAAAAGACAGTATACAGATCTGTAGACGCAGCGTTTGGTATTTTATAAGTATAATCACTCGTTAGCTACAGCTCTGTTCCAACATCACTTTCTGACCGTTTCGAAACCGTCATATCAGTTGCCCACCGAAATGATGATCGATTTTGACAATATTGTCAAGTGTAAAACGTTGATGAGTGCATGCTTTTAACGTTTTCGAAACCGTGAGAAAGCGTTCTTGGAACAGACCTTATGTTAAGTTAACTTTAATTATAATAAATACTTTAGCTCTACCATCTGACTTCGTTTATGGCAACCTTTACGGAAATGACCGTAACAATATTTACAATCCGACACCATATAAGAAACAAGATCTATAAAAATTACGATTTTTTTAGTATAAACCGAATTTTTTAAATTTAAATAAAGATAAAAGTCTAGAAGTCGCTTACATTGACTTGAGCACTTTAAGATACAAAATGTATGAGTATCATATAGGTATTATAAAATAAGCTCCTATGTAAAAAAAAAACTCCAAATTCATTATTTGATTTAAGTCACGCAAATTCTGATAACCCAAAATTAAATAAAAATTATTTGGTATCCAGTTTTTAATTTGTTCAAATGTCTTTTAGATTTTATATCGGATGATTAAATATTTTGCAAATGAACAATAGGAGCAAAAGAATTTGTAAATTTCTAGTAACAATATCGTAGAATCACTCTCACTTTGTGTACTGCTGGCAATAGTCCAAAATGCATTCTCACTTAGGACATTTTTAAATACGCCACTTAAATAACGGCTTATTTATAATGTTCTTACGTAAGCAAATGTACTTGAAATAAACAGTGAAGACAAATACGTTGACATATTACCAGTTAAATAAAAGTTCGTCAAGAGAAACACAAATTGTGCCTCTTTTATTTCTTTAATTTTATTTGCTGTACTTATGTTGGTATATAAATCTTTACCGATTTATGATATCTGATTCAACGTATAAGCAAGTTTATAAATACGAAACGATCTATTGTGACAATGGGAGACAAAAAATGTGAAATTTTCCTCCATTACCTGGGGGGCAATTGAAGGTTGTTTATAAGCGTGATTAATTACTAAATTTTTCTATTGTTTTCCTTCGTGAATACAATTTTCCACTGAACTGTTATTTTCAGTTGCATGTTCTACCGACAGACACGCAAGTCGGACAATTTTAAACACGTGCTTGTTATTTTATGTATGTACATTCGAAGAAAACGATACATGTTTGTTTTGTGACATTTTATAAACACACTAAAACCTCCCAAGACGGACACCTGTCTTACGAAGACACCTCTCTTGGACGGACAGTTTTTAATTCCCCAAATTCTTTTGTATATAATCTCTTTAACTCTTCAATACGTTAAAGTTTAAGATTTGAAGAATTAAAGTTTAACTTCTTTTTTAAAGTGTTCTTAAACTTAAATTGTTATGCCCGGTTGCACTAACTTTTTAAGCAGAGCTTAAATTTAAGTGGTATTTAGACTGTGTCATTATTTATAGATGTAACAAATATTAGTCACATTCTAATTGATACTTAGGTTGAAGTTAAATATCAATCAATTTGACATTACAGGAGTTTGCAGCTAAGCGTTCGCCACCTGGTGTCAAACAAACCCTTGTATGCTAAACAGCAAACCGTGTTTTGGCGTCGATCCTGAGTGTATGATGTATCAGGATTGCGTTATATGTGACATTCACATTAAAGCTCTGTTCCAACCACGCTTTCTGACTGTTTAAGAAACCAGTTGTCCACCGAAATAATGATCGATGTTGACAACTTTGTCAAGTGTAAAACTTTGATGAGTGCATGCTTTTGACGGTTTCGAAAGCGTCACAAAGCGTGGTTGACACAGGCCTTAAATCAATTTGGGTATTTGTACTTAAACACGTGCATTACAAAAATTCCGTGTAGCTTACAGAGGTTTAGATTCATCCATGGTAGCGTTGCGATCTTAAAATCAAACGCCTATACTGACCATACGTAAATGTCACAATCTAAACATAACTTAAATTTTACCCCCAGTTTCATAATGGAATTTAAAGGAGACTTTAAAATTAAAGTCACATTGGGCCGATATTACCAACGTTTTAAGGAGACCTTAAATTTAAGTCGTGTTTAGATTGTGACATTTATGCTTGGTTTGTATATAATCAGTCACATTCTAAACACGAATTAAATTTAAGGTGTCCTTAAAACGTTGGTAATACCAGCCGTAAGAGATGTGTAAACAAATGTGTTTTCATATTTGTTTTGACATCTGAAAGTGATTTTACATTTAAAGTCTCCTTTAAATTCGATTATGAAACTGGGCCTTAGTTCTGCTTAAAAAGTTGGTGCAACCGGGCATTAAAGTTAAATCTAAATATTTCTGAATAGGACTGTTGTGTATTCAATTCAATTAAAAAGAAGTAGGCATCATTATTGTAAAAAAAAGATAAACAATTCAGTTGTTATAATAATAAAATTATGTTATCACTTTTTAAGAAAATAAAGATTGAGACCATTTAAGAAATTATCCTTTACCCACGCAAATACAAAAAGCACCATTAAGGCTAGTACATACAGTGAGCCTCTAAAGTATGAAATCAACTTCATAATTTCTTTACTTTTGACATTTCGAAAAAACGCTCGGACAGGTAAATTTTGTTTTTAAAAACACACATTTTTAAGTGAAAATCAATTTTTGACAGTCATTTGTTTCCAAGTAATGACGTCATCGACTTTTTTTTTAAATAGCAACCCCCAATTTTTTTTCTTGATTCTGATAGCTCATTGCATTCTCTATCCAACAACATCAAAAATTTATTATGTTTTATTAGAAAAATTTTGAGAAAGAAATTATTGAAAATGAAATAAAATAATAATAATAATTTATATCACAAACTCTTTTAAACGGACACTAAATGGCGCATAAACACTTGACGTTTCGCAGTCGTTCGAACGAGTTTGTGATACAATTTTCATCGGACAAAAACCAGCTTTAATTATTAATAATAATTTAATTTTCGGTTAAATGACGAACCATGATTACTCGACTTGAAAAGACTTTGTTTAAATGACAAGAATGACAAGTTTTCTTTTATTGTAGGTATCATTTTCGTTTTGTTGCAGATTTTGTAGGTAGTACATGATTCATTCATTTTCAATAATTTTTTTCTCAAAAATTTTCCCATAAAACATAATAAATTTTTTATGTGGTTGGATAGAGAATTCAAGGAGCTATCAGAATCAATAAAAAAATTTGAGGGTTGCTATTTAAAAAAAATGTCGATGACGTCATTACTCGAAAACAAATGATTTTCACTCAAAAATGTGTACTTTTTAAAAACAAAATTAACCTGCCCGAGCGTCTTTTCGAAATATCAAAAATAAAGAAATTATGAATTTTATTCCATACTTTAGAGGCTCACTGTACAGCAACGATTGCGAATTCGGTAAAATTAAATTCGTCGATTAGTACAGTTGCGGACAGAAAATCTCGGATGTCACTGTCATTCCACTGACGTAAAAGTTAAGAAATTCTTATATGTATACGTCAGATGAGTGACAGTGACATCCGAAATTTCTGTCCGCAACTGTACCTATAATCCATTCACGATCTTTTTAGACTCAGAGTAGGCCATGATGATTTTTAGTATTTTGACTTAGTATTAAAAAGTCAAAAGTAATTATTTGTTTTAATGTTATTATTTTACTTTCTTCATGTCATCGTAGAGTATAAGAAGCAATATTGGAGTTTGCAGCTAAGCGTTCGCCACCTGGTGTCAACTAAACAAACCCTTGTATGCTACACAACAAATCGTGTTTCGGCGTCGATCCTGAGTGTATGATATATCAGGATTGTCAAAGCCGTCTATATCTTACAAGCCATGCACTTGTAAATTTGGCAACAGAGCAAGTAGTCCGATCACGAGTTTCACCAGTTTGACGTAAGTTGTACGAGATAATGCTGTAATGTAATTCTGTACTTATCAATCAAATTTTATTGTTTATTATAGTATTGGTGACTAAAATAACGTTTTAAATGTTATATTAACAATCAAGGTAAGTCCACAAAGCCTAATTCTGCTAGATAACCAAACTTTTTCGCTTTCCTTTATTTGCTTTTATTCCATTCCAATGTGACATTTTTCGGATTTTCAATGGTACAAAAAGTGGAACTTTAAAGTCCTAGTACTTAATTTTAAACTCGTTAAACGTCTAGTTTGAAAGAAAATTTCATATTTACCTCGAACGAAAATTGACTTTAAATATATATACTTGGAAGTAATTACATCCTCGGCTAAACAACTTGCTCCTAATTACTTTAAAACTTGACTTTTCGTTGTAGGTAAATAAATAACTATTCTTTCTGAATTATTAATTAGGTTTATGTTGTAGATGCCAAGTTCGATTAGGACTACTTTCGGGTATCAATGCGACGTTGCCAAGCGTAACAGCACGGCTTGTTAGATATAGACGGCTTTGGGATTGTGTTATATGTGACATTCACATTAAATCAACTTGTGTATTTGTATTAGTACGCACTTAAACACGTGCATTACAAAAATTCCGTGTAGCTTACAGAGGTTCTGATTTAGCCACGGTAGCACTGCGATCTTAAAATCAAACGCCTATAGTGATGGGACTGACATTAAAGAGTCAGAAGTTTACATTTGTCACATTTTGAGTTCTATCAAAATTCATATACGTAACTTAACGAAAAAAAAGCATGGCCCTCTAGAGTCTAAAAAGATCGTGAATGGATATTAGTTTAAGCTTTGACCATATACACCTGGACTGCTAGCAGCTTACAATTTACAATGCAGCACTATGTCTCCAACATCAACCGCGCTACCGAGTTGCCTGACGAGCAACATCGAAACTAGTACTTACACGTAAAACAATTCTTTCTCATCGGGTCTTGTTTTATTATAAGCAATAGCCTTACAATTCGCAGCAAAGTAGCGTCTGTGACCCGTTTCATTAGATAACACAACACTCCAACTTATAAAAAGGAACAAATTTGACGAAAATAACTTACAGAGGTTATAATTAAACGACTACGACGTATGTCGCATCGGCCTATTCTGACAACCAGTGTCAAAATTCGGAACTTTCAAGTTGTAATTTATGTAGTTTAAGGATACAAAATGTAACCAAACCGTTCCACAGTTGCAGCTGTACTCAAAGCGCAATAGAACCGGCCCAAGGAACTGAATTTATATCCCCGATGTTGTTTCCAAAGTCTCCACCTAGCAACTTCATGTCGCCCATGTTTAAGGCACTTGATCTCTGTCTGTCTGTGGACACAGGTACTGCCATCATATGGTTTTGACACTGACAGTGGCTATTTGACTTTGAACAAATTGGTTGTCATTGTGACAATTGTTCCGTTCAATTTTCGCTTCTTGGCGTTATAAATTTAAAAACAGCCTATATAATGCCTAAGTATGTTGTGTTGCCCATTACAAATCAAATGCTACAAATTTAAACTGTTTAACGTTCCTACAGGTGCATACAGCTTTTCTTTTTCAAATGTCATCAGCTCGCAATAGATACATTTGCACATTTCATATAATTTAATGTATTTTTTGACTTAAGACAAATTTTGTTGCTTATTTTGCTATATTTATAAATAAATTTGTTAAAATACATCAGAAATTGTTTTTAAATTTGATCTAAAATATGTATAGGTAGGTATTATACGCAAATTTTTTTGTAAATGAGAACTTTATGCAAGGAAATGTGTACGTGAACCAGTTAATTTGTCACTAGTCACTGGTCGCTAGTAAAGCTAATAAACTTTAGGAAAAACTTAGCACATTAATAAGTTAACTTTCAGTTTGGAATATCTCAGGTACATATGTATGTTCTTTTGATTATTACTTACAGTTTTCTAATTTATTTATTTATTTATTATGTCATACTTTCCCGTAAACGCTTGAATTTATTGTAAACTCACACTTTGTGTCAATAAAATGGAATAATTGAAATTTATCTCCGCCCACAATAATTTTATATCCGTAGATACGTATTTCAGCAGCTAAGCTGCCATCTTCAGTACAATTTAATATTTATATAAAACTGCATTGAAATCTAACAGCTACCTACCTACCTACCTGATCATATTATCTATACTACTAAAACTATCTAAAAATAACAAAATTAACACTAAAAATTAGTAAAAGAGAGACTGTGGTTTAAGAAATAATTGAAAATTATCTCCGCCCACAATAATATTAACAGTCAAAACCTACCAGTCAAAACCTAACAGTCAAAACCTGTTTAGTGTTAATTTTGTTATTTTTAGATAGTTTTAGTAGTATAGATAATATGATCAGGTAGGTAGGTAGGTAGCTGTTAGATTTCAATGTAGTTTTATATAAATATTAAATTGTACTGAAGATGGCAGCTTAGCTGCCGAAATACGTATCTACGGATATAAAATTATTGTGGGCGGAGATAAATTTCAATTATTCCTTAAACCACAGTCTCCTTTACTATTTTTAGTTTTAATAAAATGAAAATTTAAAGTAATTTGGGAATTGATGTACATAAAATATTCCAGTTTGTCATTTTTGACAACTAATTTCTTCAAGGTCAAATAGCCACTGTCAGTGTCAAAAACATATGATGGCAGTACCTGTGTCCCTAGACAGAGATCGAGTGCCTTAGCTCATGTTAGAGACATATTTTTAAAATCGCCAGCAGTCCAGATGTACTATCGCGGCCTTAAAATTTCGCACGATTTTTTATCAAGTAGCCAGAATTTCTCTAAATTAAGTTTTGTAGAGCAGGCTCTTTCCTCAATTTTGACACTAAAGACATTTAACCAAAAGTCAGATTGTTTGGTTATATTTTAAGAACAGCAAGATAATAAAGTATTAGCACAGAATACTAAACAATCAGAAGTGTATCTCACGTACGTAAAATAAAAGTCCGCCCTTAGGAACGGCCATTTTCCGGGGCTAGTGTCAAAACCTCAAAACTTCAAATAATTTGACGTTACTTTAATTTAATTTCTGGTGCTCGACAAGTTAGGTGGGATAGAGCATTATGAGTGATCAGAAACGTAAAGGCGGTCACGTTTGCGCTGCAAAAGATTCTAAGAACGATCAACTAAATTGTAGAACTAGTTTTTTTAGGTTTCCTAAAGCTATTGAAAGGTTAGTGCGGTTAGTGTATAGGTTAGTGGTTCGCAGTATTTGAATTTAAAAACATATTAGGTCCGTTCCATTCGTCAGAATTTCGAGTTCTGAGCCGTTCAAAATCGTACCGAGCATGAGCAGTGCATAAAATTGGATAAAAATTTCATACTGCACATGAATTGAACGATTCAGAACTTGAAATTCGGTCAAATGGAACAGACCTAATATCAGACACATTTGTAGAGCCAAAATTTGAGCAATGGAATGTGGAAGGGAAGACTTACTAATGAATCCTCAACATTTATACAGGAGCTATCAAGTGTGCGATTTAAGGAACCGATTGTAAAGACTAGATTGTCAGTCGTGGTTATGTTGATATTTTTTTATAATTTGAAAATATTTACATTAACAATAATTAATCCTGTATATTTATAACTTCTTTTAATGAAAAATATGAAAATCATTAAATACGTTTCCGATTTTTGGCATTTTAGTTTTAGTCCTGTCCTGCGTTCTAGCCCAAGAAAATGGCCGCCAATTCTAAAAACGGATTTTAGATATCAAAGGTACCGACACTGAGAGTCAATTCTGATTGTTTAGTATTCTGTGGTATTAGAACTGAAATAACAGAATAAAAGTAGCGACCAACCATCTTCTAATTTTGCAATTATTGCAAAACCCTTCTCTCCTTCAGAAAGCACGTGGGCATTGCATTGCTACAACTTTAGCATTACATTTGAAATCTGACGTTTAAAATGATTATTTTTGAAAAGTCGTCAAAGAAAGCCATATTTACAGCGGAAAATTAAATCGTGCGAAATTATAAGGCCGCGATAGTACATACATACATTAGGTGCTTTCCTTTTGCCACAAATCTCATCTCACATCAGATAAGATTAGCAGGAAAAAGTGAGTTTGAATTCACATTTCGACCTCCCACCTTACAACTCGAGCACTGCCATTAGTTGGTAGCTCGAAATAACCATTCAAACTTACTTGTTCGTGCTAATCTTATCTGACGTGATGAGATTTGTGGTAAAAGGAAAGCAGCTTATACAGCCTGTTTCAGAGTAAGCGCCTTATTTTTTTTTAGCCACACTACGGGTACTACTTTCAAAATATTCGGCAGTAATATGTTCCAGGACATTCTCTACACGATGGTGATATCAGATTTTCAATTGGACGAATTATTTCAAAATGGCGACATTCAACTTTTTTTTTAAATGGAATGCCATAATTTTTTTTTATTATTGAGATCCTAAAAACATTCTTTTTACGATAGTATTTCGATTTTCTTAAAAATTCATTTCTTTCCCTATAAAAAAGCAAACTAACATTTTAATCTAGTAGCGCATGAATTTTTTACACTCGATGTTATCTTTGTCCAAATATCAAGTAGCGGTAGACACAAAAGAAATAATTAAACTTTATTTTGTAATAAACATCTACTTTTTGAAACTTAAAATTAAAAATTTACATCAAATAAAAATTAGGTATTTACAAAAAATGCTCGAAATGTTTTCCTTCTTTTCAATACATAAATTGAAACGTCGTCCAATGGAGCCAACAGATCGAAGGATAATTTCCAGAGAAATTTCGTTTATGCAAGTACGAATTCTCTCTTGCATATTTTCAATAGTTGTTGGTTCAACGATGTACAGCTGGGATTTTACATACCCCCAGAGAAAAAGTCTAGTGGTGTCATATCAGGTGACCTAGGTGGCCAACCAACTGGTCCTCCACGACCAATCCAACGGTTTTCGTATCGATTATTTAAAAACTCCCTAACTGGAAAGGCATAATGTGCTGGAGCGCCATCTTGCTGCCACCACAAATTATTTCTGATATTTTGTGGGAGTTCATTTAGATGATTTTGAATTTCATTTTCTAATAAATTGAGGTAATTCTCTCCAGTTATGCTGGACTTCACCAACGTCACTTAACTTTAATCATCGAATAAGAATTATCATTCCTATACCTTCAACACATGTAACCATGGCAACGTTTACTTTTAACGGATGAATAAATTTAAGTAACGTTGGTGAAATCCGCCATTAGTCTATTAATAAATATTGGTTCAACAATGTGCTGTCCTATAATTCCACACCACACGTTTAAACTCCATCGATGTTGACAACGTCGCTCACGAGTCCAGTGTGGATTTACATTATTGTAATAATGCATGTTATGTCTTACAACAACAGCATCATTTCGAAAACTTTCTTCGTCCGAAAATAAAACGTTGTTAAAAAAGTTTCTATTTTGTCTTATCTGTTGCAAACCCCATTGTGCAAAATTAATTCTTAACAGAAAATCATTTTCGGTTAATTCTTGGTGAAGAATCATTTTGAATGGGTGAAATTTATTTTTTTTTATTATCCTCCAGACCGAACTATGCGATATTCCAACCAAATTTGCAATCTCCCTAGTACTGACATGGGGATTCTCAATAATGTGTAGCATTATCTGGTTTTCGTTATCGTCATTGCAAGCAGGTGGGTTTTCATGTATCGGTTTCTTATAATCCACAGTTCCCGTTTCACGCGTTCTGTCCAATAATTTAGTAAATGTTCGATGTTCAGGGTACCTTCTGTTTGGATATTTATTTCTGTACAATCTGGCTGCTTCATAAGGATCTTCATCTGATTTTCCAAATATTAGGAGCATATCAATTAACTCGTCTTTCGTATAACTTAACGGCATTTTAAAAACGTATCAATTAATTTTAAATTAACAATTATAATCTTCAATAATACAATTGTTATTAACAAGCACTGACAACTAAATTGCATTGATTGACGTTTGACTACTAGATTAAAATTTAATTGTTTCTTTTGTGTCTACCGCTACTTGATATTTGGACAAAGATAACATCGAGTGTAAAACATTCATGCGCTACTAGATTAAAATGTTTGTTTGCTTTTTTATAGGGAAAGAAATGAATTTTTAAGAAAAACGAAATACTATCGTAAAAAGAATGTTTTTAGGATCTCAATAATAAAAAAAAAATTATGGCATTCCATTAAAAAAAAAAGTTGAAAGTCGCCATTTTGAAATAATTCGTCCAATTGAAAATCTGATATCACCATCGTGTAGAGAATGTCCTGGAACATATTACTGAAAAATATTTTGAAAGTAGTACCCATAGTGTGGCTAAAAAAAAATTAGGCGCTTACTCTGAAACAGGCTGTACATATAGTCTAGGAGTTCATGTAACAACAGTGATTATAAGAAAATATTTCAGTTGCGGGTTAGCAAATTTTAGGGTTTTTTATTTGAAAATTCAAATATTGGAGAAAATACCATAAGAATATCATAACCAAACGTAACCTATGAACTATAAAGTGTATACACGGTGGTGATAAAGTCCAGCAACAAGCTTATAATTTGTTTATTTAATGTTTTTTCGCAAAATCCTGAAACAGGTAAATTTTTAATTTTAAAAAGACATATTTTAGTGCAAAAATCTCTTCTCGATCGGCATTTGTTTTTCCGCTGTGAAGTCATCATAAATATTTTTAAATAGCGACTCTAACTTTTTTATGCAAATTTTGATAGCCCTACTTATCAGCAAAATGGCGATGTAAAAAAGCTAGTACCTACTTTCCACGACAAATTTTTCGAAAAAAAAAATAGACTACAATTATTCTAAAATACAACGATTTTTACTTTAATTTATGATAATCTTGAAATTCAAAACACAAACAAATAAAAATTAACGAAAATATTGAAGCTGTTCCCTAGGAACTAATTGTTCGGATTTTCATTGCAGCACAACATAATTTTTTCAAAAAAATTCCAGATGATGGATCATGTCTATTTTTTTTTTTCGAAAAAGTTGTTGCCTAAGGTACAATTTTTTATATCGCCATTTTTCTGACAAGTAGAACTATCAAAATCTGCATAAAAAAGTTAGGGTTACCATTAAAAGAAATTAATGATGACGTCACAGCAGAAAAACAAATGCCCATCGAGAAAAGATTTTTACACTAAAAGGTGTCTTTTTAAAATTAAAAATTTACCTGTTTCAGCATTTTGGGAAAAAACATTAAATAAACGAATTATGAGCTTGTTGCGGGACTTTATCACCACCCTATATATTTACGCCAACGTTTTCTTTTCTGTTCTAACGCTAGCATTTTGTTTCTTAATTCTTTTCGCTTTCAGCTTTATGAACTAAATACTTGCATAATTTTAAAATAGAGTTGCATTTTTGGAACTGTGTGTGACATCCATTTTTCTGAATAATTTATAGGTTACTCTGATACCTAGAAATTGCGAAATTCACAAAAAATTCAAACATTTCCAACTTTCTGCGAAATCCGCATCCGCAATTTTTATTCGCGAAATTCGGTTACATGAACCAGGCTTTAAACATAGAATGGGTTCCCTAAATCAGAAAGGAAACTACGTATGTCGGTTCCCTTGATATTTTGAGTTCCAATGTTGGTGAAACCTATGAAATATTAAAAGACATAGAAACATACCTATTTTGTTCATGCATATGATTTTGTGTCGCTGAGAAATCAGATAACTTAATAAAGTTATTAATGGTCAGTTGCACCACACACATAAGCTGAACTTAAATTTAAGTGGTGTTTATAATGTGACATTTGGGTTACGCGTCATCATGTAAGTCATATTCTAAGGCCCGTATGCACAGACAGATCTCAAGGTGGACTTAAAAAGTAATACTTAAAGCTAACTTCACATCAAATTGTGCGTTGCATAGTTACATTTTTCAAAGTAAATATTTACTTTGGCTTAAGTCTAAAGATTTGTCTGTGCATTCGGGCATAAGTGATGCTTAAAGTTAAGCTGAGCTTAATTGTTACCGGCCGGTCTTATTACATTAGATGTAAGTAGCGTGTGGAATATGTCGCCGTGCAAAGGCATGAACGACTGCTTTCTCGTTGTAAGGGTTGAAGAAAACACAACACTCGCGTAAAAATAAACTTTAATTAATCTTAAAATTGTACACACGTCTTAATACTAAATTGTCTTAATTATTGAACAGTGAACTTGACAAGAAGTTTATTAAACGTGAGTTACTGCGATGAATGATCACTTGATCAGACGGAACTTATTAAAAATGTTAGTTACTGCGCTGAATCGCCAGACGGGACGATATTTTTCAAATTTTTGTGCTCCCAAGAAACATTTCCTTAAATTCTAAAATTGGAGGCGCACCAATGCTAAGTAACGGATTAAAATGTGGGCAGGTCTGATTGGCTAGGAGCTAGAACAAATAATAAAACTTGAGAATTCTGAGCATTGCACTGGAGGTCTAAATTCTATAAACTACATTTGCGGCAAAGTCCGATTTTCTTAAAATTAATATAAGCTACCATCAGGACCGCAGGTGCGGTTCTTGAAAATGACGTGCTCAATAGAAGGAATTATTCCCGGTAAAAACGAAGTGTTTAAAGTTTAGACTTTATGGAAATTAATACAAATGCAATATTTGAAGGAATACGGCAAGTGCTGCACCTGAATTGATAAATAAAGCGAACAGAATTTTAAAGTATAAAAAAGACAACTTACAAGCTATTCATAAAATAAGTAAAATGAACATATACACAACATGCCGCTCGCGTTGAAAAGATCTCCTTTCAAAATAATGTCCCAAATTATGGTATACATTTCTATAAAGATGTTTTGAATATGGATGGTTATATAAAATGATAATTTGTTAATGATGGATATTTATCAAAATCAAGAACTCTTGATGATTAATAGATGACTTTGCATGAATTTGTTCTATTTTAATTTTATCGTTTATCTCAATATTGTCAAAAGGTTAAATGACACCCGTTGTGTTTAGGTAAAGAAAATTATAAATTCGGAAAATAGCATTTTTCAAAGAAGAAACGTCAAATCAAAGTAATTAATATTAAAATTCAAGATATTATGAATAAAGAACAATTTCGCAACGAAGGGGATTTGCCGGTATCTATTTTGTGTAGTCAATATGCAGTTGACATCGCAAAATATTACAAAATATTATTGGTCAATAAAACAAACGTTTTTCTTCATAACTCACTCTGATTACATTAATTTTGAATTTCAGTAAAGATAAAAAAAATAAATCCAATATTAGAGATTTGTATACCTTAATTTGGGACAAATATAAAACCCGCAATGTATACCATAATTTGGGACAGTGGGAGTGCTTAACTACACTTCAGTCTCAATAGGCAAAACACAGAGTTTGCTAGCAGCTCTCTTTGTCACACCAGTAGTAGTTTGAATCGTAGCTGCTCGAATTACTCCATCGGTTCCTGGATGTACACCCATGATGCGTCCTGAAATCCATCGATGCGGTGGCACGCCGTCCTCCTTGATGATCACCAGCTTTCCTTCTTGCAAGGAAGTTGTGTGATGTTTCGGCCATTTTTTCCTCTCCTGCAGTTGATTAAGATATTCTCTGGACCATCTCGTTCAGAAATGCTGTTTAAGCCGCTGTACATGCTGCCATCTTGATAGTCGATTTAATGGAAGTGTGGTCAAGTCTGGCTCCACGATGTCGGTGAGTGAATTTCCAATGAGAAAATGACCAGGAGTAAGAAAGGTTAGGTCGTTAGGATCTTCTGACATGGGAGTAATGGGACGGGAATTCAACACTGCCTCTATTTGACTGAATAAGGTGTATAGTTCTTCAAAAGATAAATGAGTATTGCCTGCAATGCGCTGCAAATGATGTTTCGCAGATTTTACAGCTGACTTCCATAAACCACCAAAGTGTGGAGATCGTGCTGGTATAAAATGCCATTGAATACTTTGTTGAGATACCGTGTTAAGAATTCTTTCTTGTTCAGGTTCATAGAAAAGATTACGTAAACGTTGCAATTCCTTATTAGATCCAGTGAAATTCGTGCCATTGTCAGAATATAAATGCGCTGGATAACCTGTTCGTGCGATGAATCTTTTTAATGCACTTAAGAATCCTTCAGACGAAAGGTTGCTTACTACTTCTATGTGCACAGCTTTTGTTGAAAGACATATAAATATTGAGGCATATGCCTTTATGATGCGGGAATTGCGTCTTGTACCATCGCGAATATGAAACGGTCCACAGTAATCTACGCCTGAATTTAAAAAGGGACGAGATGGTTCGACTCTCTTCGGCGGTAGATTTCCCATTATGTATTCTTCAGACCTTGGTTTTGCTTTAAAACAGGGCACACATTTTCCGATTATGTGTCGTGCGGTTCCACGTGCAGCCAGTGGCCAATATTTAGCCCGAACAGACGCTATTGTTTGTTGTACACCTGCATATAGTTGTCGGCGGTGTTCATGTTCTGTTACCATCTTTGTAAAAGCATGACTTGCTGGCAATATTATTTGATGTCTTCTATCATAGCATAAATGAGAGTTTTCTATTCTACCTCCTAATCTTATCAATCCATCTTTGTCGAGAAACGGATTCAAGCATAGTAACTTGCTCTTGTTATGCAAAGATTGATTCTTGCGTAAACATTCTACTTCGGAGTTAAATGTTTCTTCCTGAACTAGTTTAACCAAAATTATTTTTGCATAAGACAGCTCGTGAGTTTTTAGCGAATCGAAACATTTCTGAATTTGATCCTTTGATTTTTGACATGATGTTTTGTTTAAAACGGATACAATATGCTACTACCCGCTTTATTTAAGTCGGAATATCTTGCAAACAGATTAAGATCATTATAACTTATGAAGGTTTGTACACAAGGATCGTTACGAAGTTCCATTTGATCTTGTTTGAATTCATGTGGACTAACAACTTGTTCCGGAAAGTATTAGACTTCTCTTGATAACCAATCAGGCCCATGCCACCACAATTTACATGCAGCTAATTGTTCTGGAGAAATACCTCCTGATATTAAGTCAGCTGGGTTATCCGAGGTTCTGACATGATTCCAGCTTTCTATTTTAGTCAAAGTCTGTATTTCACTTACTGGATTGGAAACAAAGGTTTTCCATTTTCTTGCTGATGATCTTATCCAGAAGAGTACTATCATAGAATCTGTCCATAATCTAATTGTTTTTGTAGAAATATTGATGGTAGACAGTACTCTTTCCAGAAGCTGCCCTAATAGAACTGCACCACACAGTTCTAATCGAGGAAGTGAAACGCACCTTGCAGGGGCGATTCTAGATTTTGAACACAATAAATTGCAGTTAATGACTCCAATCGCAGTAGGTCATGGCTTGCAATACAAAAGGTTTCAAATTTGAAAAATGTGTGTTTTAAGAGGATGTTCATCTGGCGAAAATGTAAAATCGATCCGTTAATAAATATAAAAACTACAGGGGTGTGTAGATGAGAAATGAAACACATTGTATTATTACGAATTTTGATAGATCTATCAATTTGTAAAATATTTTATTAACACATTTCTATACCTAAACCTAGTATTTACGGAGATAAAATGCCATCAACGAAGAAACATCTTAAATGCAGGCTCTTATTAAATTGCTTTTAACTTGCTTAATTGAAGAGTCTTCATTATCAGTTATTAGCGCGTAATTACACATGCTTTAAGCTAAGTAACACTATAGCAAATAAACCTGAATACTACCTAGATTGTTGGTGGCTGGCAGTCCTTTCTACTGAATTTAGAAGTGAAATACTTCAAGTTTTTCTTATGGAACACCACGTAAGTAAAATCATCAGCCGGTGTAGAATTAAATTTGCTACCTTTTTCCCAAATAATGTCCTAAACCTAAAACCTACGGTTTATTAGATAATTCTGGTTTTCATTTTGCTTCATTGTTGTTGTCATTTTTAGAGTGCCATGTAAGTTAATATAATTAGAAATAACATTTGCAGCACTGCCTGTTCTTTCAAATCTTTCGTTTAATTTACGAAAAGTCTTTACATATGGCTGTGTTCTATCAGGAAATCGTTGAATATAAGTCAAAAGGCAATTTTGTTGACATTAATAGCACTCTAAAAGTGACAAAAATCATGAAGCAAAATGAAAACCAGAATTATCTCACAAATCGTAGGTTTTAGGTATAGGACATTATTTGGGAAAAAGGTAGCAAATTTAATTCTACATCGACTGATGATTTTACTTACGGGGTGTTCCATAAGAAAAACTTGAAATATTTCACTTCTAAATTCAGTAGAAAGAATTGCTAGCCACCAACAATCTGCGTAGTGTTCAGGTTTGTTTAATATATATATATTTTTTTAAATTTATTGTGTGTAAAAATAAAGAGCCTTCAGCCACCAACAATCTGCGTAGTGTTCAGGTTTGTTTAATATATATATATTTTTTTAAATTTATTGTGTGTAAAAATAAAGAGCCTTCAGCATACAATACATATAAACTACTAAAGATACTATAATAATGTAAAATAAACAAAAGAAAAATAAAACACACAATCACAAGGCTTAGGTTCAGTTACAGACGAAGCTGAACTATTCTACTACCTAAGCCCAGAAAACTAAAAGATACTTATACATATTTATATTGTGCGACTGCCCGAACACTACCACTTTCAACGGAAATCAATAAGTATGTATACATATAACACATATAAAATCAAACGTAGACCATATAAAGATGAATGTAAATTACTTTGCAGGACCTTTTATAACTAGCTGACATTGAGCACTAAACAAGGTATTTGAGACTTCTCTTTTAAAGTTCTGTATACTTAAATGCGATGTATTTTTAAGGAGTGTATTAGCAAGATTATCAAAAATGTACAATTGATAGTTGAACGAACGCTCAAATAAAGATGTTTTGTGAGGTTGAGGAGATATACGCCCTCTAAATCTCGTATTGATATTGTGTACATCGCATCTATACGTAATATTATTTATAAGATAAGGAGGTTTACACACAGTTAATACCTTATGAAAACAGCAGAACGATTGCAATTTTCTACGATTCTCCATGTTAAGCCAATGCGCATCCTCTAACTTATGTGAGATGTGTTCAAATTTACGAATGCCGTAGATAAATCTCAAGCAATATTTGTTCTGAACCTTCTGAATACTGCGGGCAGAGACCGAGTCAATAGATGCGTGGTAAACTGGAGTACAGTACGTAAATTGAGATAAAACTAGAGCTTCGCGTAATTGTTTTTTTAACGCAATACTAAGACATGATTTATAAGGACATAATTTCTTTAAGTTAATATAGGCAACATTAATATATTTTGAAATTTGATCTCGATAACGAAAAGTATTATCTAACATTAAGCCAAGACTTACGCCTTTCTCAACTATAGGTAAACGCAATTGATTAATACGTATATTCACAGTTTTCGATAGATCACTGCATATCTTCTTTTTATCAAATAATAATAGCTTTGATTTATCAGGATCGATGTTAAGCTCGTGCTGTAATGAAACTGCATAAATATTATGTAAGTCATCATTCATATCGGTCTCAGCCTGACGCCACTCAGAAGGTTTAAAAGAACGATATAACTGTACATCATCCGCGTACTTATGCCAGGAACAGTACTTCACATTCCTTAATAGATTAGAAGTATAAATTATGAAGAGTAGTGGATCTAGGATTGAACCCTGAGGAACTCCGCTGAGAGCGCGCATTGGCAAGGAAAAACAATGATTAATATCAACAGTTTGCAAACGATCACTTAGATAACTATTTATGAGTGAGACTGCGTTGTGACTCAACCCCAAATACTTCAAAATTGTTAAGATTAAAGGATGACTAACTATATCAAAAGCCTTACTGAAATCAAGGAGTGCGAGCAATGTCATGTCACCGATATCAGAGGCTCTGAGAATATCATCTGTAACCTCAAGAAGTGCTGTAGTACAACTAAAACCCTTTCTAAATCCCGACTGAAAACAAGGTAAGATATTGTGAGTATCAACATATTCCATAAGTTGAAGTTTAATTATTTTCTCAAAAATTTTAGCAAAAGGAGAAAGAATACTTATAGGCCGAAGGTCTTTAAGCTGTGTAGGTTTACCAACTTTAGGTAGCGGCTTGACTATTGCGTGTTTCCATGATTTTGGAAAAGCTGTACCCAAAATACAAGAGTTAATTATATGCGTTATAAATGGTAATACGAAAGGACAGCACATTTTAATCATGTTAATAGTCAAGCCATCAGTACCTACTGCATTTCATTTAATTTCTTAGATTATATTATATACATCTAAGATATCAACAGCATGGAAATCGAGGTTATTTTCAAACAGTGGAGTATTATATAAATTAGTTGAACAAGTTGACAGGTTGGGATCACTAGAAAAAGTGTTATTAGTTACTAAGAAATCATTGTATGTATTAGGATCTGATAAATGATCAGGGATAGTAAGTACATTCTTTTTTGAGATACCTATATTATTAAGATGCGACCAAAATGCATTGGTGCCGTGTGATCTTGCAATATAATCAAAGAAAGCCTTCTTTTCCAACAAAACTGTCCGCGAGGTTAAATTACGTAATGATTTGTAGTATTCCCAATGATCCGACAAGCCCGTCCTCCTGAATCTAGATTTAGCTTTATCATTTAAAGACATAAGCAGCAACAAATTATCGGTCAACCAAGGCATCCTATGCTTAGTAAAGGATTTAGTTCTAATAGGAGCATGCTTATCAAATAACTTAACAATGGTGAGATTAAAAAACTCAACCTTCTCATCAATGTTGTTGATTTGATAAATATTATGAAGAGGTAGCCGTTCTAGGTCATAAGCAAATAACTTATAATTAATATATTTAAAGCATCTATATGAATGAGAAGTAATTTTCCTTGGAGGAAATGCACACGAAAAGTTACAATAAACTAGGTCATGATCAGACATGCCACAGGAGACAACCCCTTTATCAGAACAATTTTCATCATTTGTAATAATTAAATCAATGAAGGATCTAGAATATGGTGTAATTCTAGTCGGCTGATCAATAAGTTGTTCCGCTCCAAGTGAAGTTAATAAATTTGATAAATATTTAGTAGCAGGACTATCAGGTTTGAGTAAATCAATATTAAAATCCCCACAACAATACATGATATCTGATATCAACATAAAAGATGCAAAACTATTTTCTATTTCATCAAGGAAAAATTTATAATTATGACATGACGGATTGTAAGCTACTCCAACTATAGTTTTGGTATGACCGACAACCTGTATCCAGAGTTGTTCAATAGAGTCACTAGATGGTAAGACAGTGAACAGCGTCATTAATGTGCATACCTACTCCACCTCCACGTGTCACACGGTCCCGTCTGACGAACCTATAGCCATCTATATTAATGGATTGATCGGTAATATAATCAGATAATCAAGTTTCTGTTATTGTTAAAATACCAATGCTATTAAGAAATAAAATAAGTAAAAGAAGTAAATAGCGGCTTAGCTGGCAAGGAAAAGTAACTGTCGACGCACGTTTCGGTCTTATTAGACCTCATCAGGACAGTATAACCAAGGTGTAAGGTCTAATAAGACCGAAACGTACGTCGACAGATACTTTTCCTTGCCAGCTAAGCCACTATTTACTACTTTTACTTATTGTATTTTCCTGGCGTTAACCTTTCCGTTATATTTGTGCTATTAAGAAACAAAATTTTTCGAGTCAGCTAGTTTAGGCAAAAGTGATTGGATATTAATATGCGCTAATTTAACCATAAATAGGTCAAAAAAAAGAGAAATGGGATAGATTCATAACTAAATATTTTTATTAACTAAATATAGTTAAAAGTGATAGCGTAGGATATAAAAAGAGAGAAAAAAAAAACAAATGCAATGTAAAAAAAAAAAAAAGCAAAAGAGAAAAAAAGAATAAAGTATACTCTTGTGTAAAGAACTTAAGTGTAAAAACAACGAGAATGACATCACTGTGACAGATTCAAAGAATTTTACACAGTTTTAAAATCGCTCAGAAATGAAATTTTTTGAATTTTATTATCAATCTTAGCTAGAATATTTCCGCCACTTGTGAAGACGGCCTTGCTACCAAGATGTCCTGTTAAAATTTTGATCATCGCTACACGTTTTTGGGTGAGATCTTCACGTATGACTATCTTGAAACCTTTTAATTTCCTTTTTGCGTAGAATACTTTGTTCCTTACTCCGCGACGACAGAATTCTACGATTAATGGTTTAAGCGAACCCTCTCTTCCGGACAGCCGATGGCAACAATCAATGTCCAATTCCGAAATGGTAATTCCAAGCTTATCACGACACAAAGCGATGACTACTTGCTCCACATTTTCGTTGGCAATTTCAGGCACATTGAAGAAACGCAGATTATTTTTACGTGAATATTGTTCCAATGATTCGACTGCATTCTCTATGTTAACAATTTTGTTATTATTACAGTCTTGTTATTTTATCTTCAATTACCATCAATTTCTTGCTTAAATACATGTCCAGTTTTTCACTTATCGCGTTAAATATTGTAATATTAAACGATTGTAACAAATTAATTAACAATCAACAGCAACGTACACAACGTCTACTCAAGGCACATCGCACGTTATAGTGCTACTTAGCTTAAAGCATGTGTAATTACACGCTGATAACTGATAATGAAGACTATTCAATTATGCAAGTTAAAAGCAGTTTAATAAGGGCCTGCATTTAAGATGTTTCTTCGTTGACGGCATTTATCTCGATAAATACTAGGTTCAGGTATAGAAATGTGTTAATAAAATATTTTCCAAATTGATAGATCTCTCAAAATTTGTAATGAGGGCATTCTATTTGAAATATTAAAGGTACTTACTGACACTTGTAAAATGAACATCCTGTGTAATTGCAAATAAATTTAACGTATAGAGTTTTTTCATTAGAGGATGATAGCGTTTGAAATTCTTTTCTATATTAAATGTTTTATACGCCACAACAGAAAACCATACTCGGTGGACACGTGGTATATACCTACATACATATTCTGTTTCAAAACATTATGGAATTAATAATAAATAAAAATAAATAAATTAAAAGTAAATAATTTAAGTACTAGAAAAAATCATAAATTTACATATAAAATATCATTTTCAAAAACAATATTCATAACTTTTCTTTTTTCCTAGAACAATTCAAGAATTTAAATGAAATAAATTTGATAAAATTTAGAAGAAATTGTGCAAACAATTAAAAGTTAAGATATAACTTTCTAAAAGCAAATTTTGTATATTAATAATTTTATAGTTGTTAGTTGTTTATTTAGGGTGGGTGTACAGAAAGGAAATTAAATATTTAATTACGAATAACTATTTGATTGAGTTTACAATTCGTGTTGCCAATTTGCCATAGAGATCAAATTGTTAAATCATGACGACGCGAATTTTATGCTCTATCAAATAGTTAATGGTGTAGGGTTTTATAACTCTAAATAACATTTTTATTAATCAATATTATTTTTGTACATAACAACGTATAAAACTCAAGTTACTAGATCATCATCTGCTACAGTACTCCTCCCCCAGTATGTTAAATACGAAAACGCACTGGAAGGCGAACTTCTCTACCTTTGGCGGTAACCGTTTTCTGTGTAGATTTTTCTTGCAAACCAGATAAAGTTACAGAAACAGAATTGCTTGTTAAAAATGCTGGTTTAAGTCGATCAATAGATACTCTAACTTCCTTATTATTCAACTTAATTTTGTACACCTTATCAGATCGCTCTAATATTTCATAAGGACCAACGTGTGGTTGTTGTAGCGACCTTTTAACGGTATCATCACGAAGAAAAACGTGTGTACATTTGTAAAGTTCTGGATGTATGAATGTTCCTTTTGCAGTATGTCTTGTTGTGGAAATTGGTCGAATTTGTCTCATCTGATTTCGTAATTGTGTGACAAAACCTGCAGGATCTTCTTCCGAACTTCGAGAACCATTTACGAAGAATTCACCTGGTAAACGTATTGTGGTACCAAATAGCATCTCAGCGGTGGTAGCTTTAAGATCTTCTTTATAAACAGCTCTCAGACCTAAAAGAACAGTTGGAAGAACTGCAACCCAATTTTGTGATTGATGGCACATTATGGCTGATTTCAAGGTGCGATGCCAAATTTCCAAGATTCCATTCGACTGAGGATGGTAAGCTGTTGTTCGTTGTCGTTTCATACCCATCATTTTCATTAATGATGATAGTAATACAGATTCAAATTGTCGACCTTGGTCAGTAGTAATTACACGTGGTACTCCAAATCGGTTGCGGTATTTTGCAAAAAATGACTTGCCCTAACGTAGACAGTCCGGTGACATTGTCAATAAGACAGCGACGTTTAAGGTCTATAAGCAGATCGTATTTGTACAAGAAATCTGCTCCGATGATTGCATGAGCAACGTCCGCAATAATAAACCTCCAAGTAAATTGTCTTCTTAGTCCTAAATTAATACTTAACAATTTTGCACCGTAAGTTTTAATTTCGGCACCGTTTGCAGCATACAGTTTATTGTTTGTGGGAGCTAAAGTTTTTGTTAAGAAACGCGGAGGAATGACTGACACTACAGCACCTGAATCGATTAAGAAACGTAAACCTGTGGATTTATCCGTAATAAAGAGACGTTTTTGCGGTAGAGTCCCATCAGTTGACGTCTCACACAATGATGGTTTCATTAGTTTTCCTGTATCCTGTTAAAAGTGCAGGGTGTTTGACACTTTCTGGCCTTTCTTCCAAACTTTTGGTGATAATAACAAAATTCTGCATTTAAATTTCTTTGCCAAGAAAGTGAGTCTTGTGTTGTTCCAGCGTGTATGAGATTTTGACCTACTCCTGTTAATTCGAAGCTCTTCAACCATTTGGGTCAGCTCGGTTACTTGAATCTCTAGCTTTTTGATTGAAGAGGGACTGGGATCTTCTTCCATTTGTACCGCTGTTCGTTTCTCTTCCGTATTTCCGTGAGAACATGACGCTATGCTTTGGTGAATGTGACTGCTGCTCACTTCTAAAATTTTGTCAGCAATGTCTGCCATTTTTGACAAAGATAAATCACAACTGGCTGAAAGTACCACTTGCACTTGCGAAGGCAAACGTTGGAGCCAGAGTGTTCGCAAAAATTCTTCACTGATTTTTCCATCCCCTTGATTTTGCATTTCTCTGAGCAATTGAGACGGTTTCCTATCACCAAGTTCAATACCTAATAAAAGCTTGCGAAAACGGACTTCTTGCGATTCAGTAAATCTTTCAATAAGACATGTTTTTAATGTTTCATATTTGTTTGTTTCAGGAGGAGCTGCCAAAAGATCCGAAATTTGTTCTAAAACTGTCGAATCCAGTGCGCTGATGACAGAATAATATTTGTTGACATCAGATCTAACTTTGTGAACATAAAATTGAGCATCCGTTTGTGTAAACCAGAGTTTTGGGTTCGTTTGCCAGAATTTTGGAAGCTTTACGTTTTTAATTTCTGATAATTCTGTTTGGCTTTCGACTTCAGTTTCAGGGTTTTCATGCATTGTTGAGTTGTTTAATTATTTAATTTTGACAGTGGAGCCTCCAGATTTGATTGATCCAGTATTTCCAGTAAGGCAAAATATTTCAGTGGTCGGGGTCACCAATTGTAGGGTTTTATAACTCTAAATAACATTTTTATTAATCAATATTTTTTTTGTACATAACAACGTATAAAACTCAAGTTACTAGATCATCATCTGCTACAATGGTAATTAAATATTTGATTTTCTTTCTATAAACCCACACTTAATGTATAGTCTGATTATTAAACTACCAAGTATGTTTATACAGGCTGTTTCAAATTCGACCCTCACCATTGGGATCTCGCTTATTTGAAGAGATAGACGCTAGGTTTAAATTTGGCAAAGTTGCTAAATGTTATGAGCATTAATAATCCGCAGAGAAATAACTTCTATGTTAACTCTAATTCGAAATAATTGTAAAAAATCAAAAACTGTCATTTTCTTATTTCTCCTCTATCTTCTTTATTTGAAGAGATATCAAAAAAATAAAAGTGCTTTCTTAAGAAACTTGAATTCTCTACACACTGATGAATACCATTTTGCTATAACACGTTTCGTCAAATTGATATCATCATCAAGTTCATATTTTCTTATGGGCGCCATATTGAAATTTGGTCGCAAAATAATCTACTCTTTCTGCTGATTACGCCAATATAGCACACGTTATCAAAATTATTTAAAATAAGGTCATAATTAAAATTAATTTTTTTGAGATAAGACAATTGCCAATTAATGGAAGCCTGGCTTTGAATTCAAATCAAAAACAGTATAATCTGTCATTTTAATACATACTTGTTGCTAAATATTATCATAATAACAATAGCATAATATTTAGAAATGAAGAAAAACGTGATGTTACGTGCCTTCCATTTGTGCCACACACGAAAACAGCAAGTGAATTGTATTTTGAATATTCGATGAGCTTAAGTTAAACTGAAATCGAAAAACCAGGCCTAAGTGACATAAGTAGCTTCAAGTTGTCTGTTAGCCATGGCATTGGTCGTTTGGTGAAGCGATTTACCCGCATCGGAGCGTGCTTGTCAAATAGAGCTACAATACTATCATTAAAAAAAGCAATTTTGTTATCTAGATCACTAATATTAAATATATGATTGAACGGAATTTTTTCCAGATCGTACTGAAATAGATCAAAGTCAATGTTTTTATATGAACGATAGGTAGAATATACTGGTTCTCTTTTAGTTAGACAACATGTAATGTTGCAAAACACTAAATCATAGTCTGAAAATTCACACTCCATAACACCAGCCTCAGAATAAGTATCATCAGTTGTAATTATTAAGTCTATAAGAGAAGCAGTATTCTCTGTAAGTCTTGTGAGTTCATTAATAATTTGTTTTGCACCTATTGTTTCTAAAAGATAATTTAATTGTGCTACAGCAGCATTATCAGGCTTGTACATATCTATATTAAAATCGCCACAACAATATATTAGATCAAAAATTATTATATGTGAAGTTAAAGAATTTTCCAACTCATTAAGAAACAGTTTAAGATCAGAATTCGGCGGTCTATAATAAAATAAATAAAATTAGTTTGTAAATGTAACTGAATCCAAATTTGTTCAACAGAATTGTCATGGGATAAAATAGAGAACCTTAAAAAGCCACGTATATAAATTCCTACACCACCACCCCGAGATCCACGATCCTTTATAACAAATTTATAGCCATCCATCTGCAAAGCTTCCTCAGGAATCTTATCAGTAAGCCATGCTTCAGAAATTGTTAAAATATCAATGCTATTATGTACAATAAAGTAGTGTAAATCATTCTCTTATCACATTTATAAGTCTTATAATATACTTCATAAATATCGTTACATGTCAAGTAAAATGTTTAGGGACACATATTTCCATGAACTCTTCGTAATGCATTCATATGGACGCCAAATATTGACTACTTGCAGAATTAGCTTGCGATTCCTTTTATATCTATAATTGCCTGTTCTTCCTTGGGAGTAACTTAATAACTTAACAACTTAACAAGTATCAATAATTGTTTGCTTATCTCTATTAAATTTCATGCGGCATAGTGGACGGAGGGCACTCATAGTAACTTATAGTAATTTTGGTTAGTAACTTTAGTTCTTTAGTTGGTCATTAACCCATTCGAACCTATGGTTCTTTTAAAAGGACGGTTGCAACCCCCACAATTAAATTCATTTTTTACGGTTGTAGTTACTCAATCATAGATGGCAGATTGTTACGTATAATTAGAAACCTGTAGTATTAGTTCTATCACGTACCACTTTTGAATTATATGAATTTTACTAACATTTGAGACATTTGAATGTGAGTGAAGTTTCTGCGACTAAAAAATGAACGAGTACCAATATTGGAGGTGAGTTTTAAATAACAGTATCAATTTTTGCATGAATTTGTCTTACTGTACACTTGCAGTAAATACAAAGGATGATAACTGAGCCAAAATGCATTGCAAATTACGATAAAAATCTGGGATATGCATTCTGAAAGCTTAGCGTCCTTTTAAAAGTACGATAGGTTTATGAGATACTAGACTATTTTACCAATTGCTACCAATTTCTCGCTACGATTTCCATGGAAAACTTATAACTTTATCACCTCATTTCTCTTTTCACAAATCGATCGTGCGAAATAAAGTTATTTGGTGTAAGTAAAATATGCGTAACATGATTACAATTTGTAGAAAAAAATTTTGTCCTGTAGTCATTTCTCATTCATGTGATTTGAGTGAGATTTTTCTTAGATTCGAGACATAAACTTATGAGAAATGTGTGCCATTCATCGCCCAATTTAAAATATTCCTACAATTCATTTCTAGTCATTGGAAAAGGCCACTCACGCTGAACGAGCTTCTTGAAGAAGTGGAAAACATAGATGACGTCTCAAATATTCCTGGTGAAATTGTACTTTTTCCACCAGAAAATGCCAATGATTACAATACAGACGAAGATTCCGGGGAAGAGAACAATGTTGAACTAATCAACTTGCCAGGGTCTCATTTGCGCACGGACATTGAAATTTTCTCCAATAAGAATAAAGATGACGAGAATTGGGAGAGTGAAGATGAAATACCATTGTCTACGTTTCACCAGAAAAAATTAAAAAAGACAAAAAAATTTCACTATTTATTTGGCATTGACTTGGAAGCAGATTTTCCTGAATGGAGACGAGTGCACATAGTAAAAAATAAGCTTTCGCCAGCAACTACCTTTAAGTTATTTTTTGATACAAATCTTATCACCGATCTAGTACGCTTTAGTAACCTATATGCCCTACAAAAAAATCATCCTGGTGATATGACAACTGATGATATGTTTTGCTTTATTGGTGTTCTAATTTTGAGTGGATACTGTTGTGTTTCCCGAAAAAAAAATGTATTGGCAAAATTCCGATGACTCTAACAATAAACTTATTTCATTGCAAGAGATCGATTTCAGTACATTATGAGTAATTTTCACTGTGTTGATAATAATCATTTAGACAAAAACGATCGGTTTGCAAAAGTACGTCCATTATTTCAGTCGCTAAATAAAAAGTTCCTAGATTATGCTCCAGTTGAGGAAAATCATTCGATTGATGAAGCCATGGTGCCCTATTTTGGACGGCATGGCTGTAAACAGTTTATCAGAGGGAAACCTATAAGATGGGGGTATAAATTTTGGGTTGGAGCCACTCGATTAGGATATATTGTCTATTTTGAGCCTTATCAGGGCTCATCTACTAATTTGACCGAAATATACAAGGATCTGGGTCTTGGGTCAACAGTTGTTTTGAAATATGTCGATGTACTAGAGTCAGCTGGATTTACGAATTTCCATCTCTTCTTCGACAATTTTTTTACATCCTTTTCACTAATAAAAGAACTGACTTTTCGTAAAATAAAAGCGACGGGTACGATTAGGGACAATAGAATCGCAAAGTGTCCTCTAACTAATGTAAAAGCTTTTAAAAAAAAAGAAAGGGGGGCCTTTGAATATGCATTAGTTGATAAAGAAATGGTAGTGTGCCGATGGAATGACAATAGTGTTATAACAATTATTTCAAATGCTTCCTCCATACTTCCACCCAATAAAGCGAAAAGATTTTCCCAACGGGAAAAGAAGCATATTCATGTTGATCAGCCTAAGCCTATAAAGGCGTATAATGATCAGAACATCGCTCAATATCGCATTTCAATTCGCGGAAAGAAAAGGTACTTTCCTTTGGTCGCGCATTGTATCGACATGGCAGTTCAAAATGCATGGTACTTGCATAGGTTCAATGACGGCAAACTAGATCAACTGAGTTTCAGAAGAGCCGTTGCTACAGAATTGCTAGAAACCAACAAAGTTTTGAACAAAAAAGGACCTTCACGAAAACCAAAGAGCTTTAGAGAGCACTCACGTTATGATAGAATGGATCACCTCGTGATATACCAAGACAATCAGACTAAATGTGCTACATGTCATAAAAAAACTAATTTTCGTTGCCAGAAGTGCGATATTGGATTGCATCCCAAAGAATGTTTTCGCCAATACCATACTTTATAATTATCATAATCAAAGTGTACCTTTACTTTTAATAAAATATTTTTAAGGGTTGTTCAGTTTTTAAAAGTACAGTTTAAACCTACAGTCCTTTTAAAAGGTCGGGGTAGTTCTTTAACCCTAAGCGTTATTTTTTTTTTTTAATAATTTTCTTCGCCTTCTTGATCAATAATAAAACAAGTTTTCCTATTTTGAAGTTAATTCACGTAGAAAAATAGTTTCAGGGTTATATGGATTAAACTAGGTTTAAGCAATTAAAATTTTTGGATTATCATTATTTTTCAAGGTTTAGATTTAAAAGCAGAGGCATTGCTGCCATCTGAATCTCACCTTGTGATTTGGTTGTATGTATGTACGCATCTTCATACTAATTTAATTTTTCAAAATTAATTTAATTTTCTAGAATTAATTAATATTACTTTTTTATTTATTCATTTATTTTATTTTATTTTGTGTTTATGTTGTATTGCATAGTAACCAAATAAAGCCATTATTATAAACTTTAGGCAAGAGAGAACTAATATTAATATGAGCTAACTTAATAACCTTATTATTCATTGAAATTGAGATACAAAATTATTTTAAAAAAAAGCAGAAAGTTTATATTTTAAGTCCAATGCGAAAAAAATTGTAAAACATTGTTGGCGGCGTGCAAAAAAAAACCGAAACAAAATTAAAGAAAAGAAATAAATATAGCAAAATAAAACTAGCAATGCTAGTAAAAATCTAAAGAATCTAAAGAGTAAAGTATCTTTACTGCGGTTTCATAACATTACTATGAAATAGTTTATAGTCATTCAAATCTGTTATTTTATGTATTTTGTTTTCTATTTTAATAAAAATATTACCATTGTTGGGAAAAATGGCCTTATTACTAAAATGTCCGGCTAATGTTTTCACGAGTTTTACGGGTGAGATCCTCGCGAATAATGAACTTCGTACCCTTAAGTTTCTTAACTGAATAAATTGTATTCCTTAAATCGCGTCGGCAAAATTTAACTATGAGGGTCGGTGACTACCCTCAATACCTTTTAAACGATGGCAACAGTCGATGTCATCCTCGGTCACATTTATTCCTAATTTATTTCGACATACATCAATAATAGCCATACATGGATTCTCAGTAGGCCTTTCTGGAATTCCGAAGAATCGCAGATTGCTCCTTCTGGAATATTGTTCTTGTAGTTCCAGGGTGTTTTCTTGTTGTTAGATGATGTTTTCAATGTTAACAATTTTTTCAGTTAATGAAGTTAATTTTTCCTCGTAGATGGAAAACTTTTTGTATATATATTGGTCGAACTTATCAATCAATGCGTCGAACATCTTATCAATAAAATTCGGACAAGTAAACACTCTTTCGACTACTTTTTGTACCAATAATTCATCATTGCTTAAAGAGCGTGTAACTCGATCGGTGTTTGCCACAGTATAAAGAATACAGTAGCGCAACTCGCTTGTCGGCACTTTGATCTCTTTACTGGATTTTCATTGACCTTGAGTGGGGAGTGGGGATGTGTCGAATGCTGTGGTCCTGCTTTAAGTGAGACTTCGTTGCAAATTGTAAAGTCACACGCCAGGGCCGGATTGTAATATTTTGTGGACGTGGTAAAAAGTAACAAAGCATACACGCAAAAACCGATTTTGTTAAATAAAACAAAATTGTGTCAACTCAACTAAATTATTCGTTTAAATAGCAGCAAACAAATCTTCATTCATGTCAAATAAATATTTCAGTTACAAGAATGTAGTCAAGTTAACAAAATTTGTATTTGTCAGTAAAAAAATCTTTACTTCAAGAAAAAGAATGTTTGTGTGATATTAACAAAGAAATGTGCATTTATTTATTATTGTAAGTAAATTTTATTGAAAAATCATGAAAAAAAAGTAAATTTGTTGATTTAAAAAAATATTCTAAAAAAATTTTTTGCTTTGTTGAAAACATGATTTTTCGATGAATTTTTTACGGCAATATTTTGTGCTTGTCTGAAAACCTATTTAGCCCCTATTAGATATGCCTAGTGATGTATTTGTTGCAAACATCGGAAATTTATCTCTTTCACACGGACACATAAAATGGCAAATGTCTTTTACACCGTTTATTTCAAAAGCCGACAAAGAGCTATCGGTGCTGCTGCCGATCTTGCTTCATAGTATTTTGTTAGAAAGAATTTAAGACCCCAAATAAATATTTATGATCGGTATTCCGTTCTTAATTTTGTATTCTTAAAAATTTAGTAAATGCAGTTACTGTTGTTAATTTGTTTATTTTGTTGCTGCTGAAAAATCAAGTAATTTGATAACTTATGTGGAATCTCAAATTACAAAAACAAAATTCAGCAATTGTAAACAAACAAAAATTGGTGATTATTTTCAAAATATATAAGTAAAATTAATAAATATTTCAATAGTTGCTTAGTGTTTATTTAACGTTAATTTTAAAACCTCTGTTAAATGTTAAGCACAAATTAATTTTTCCAAGCTCTAGACATAACTAGAATAAAATGATTTATTTATCTTACTACTTACCTATTCTTGTCCGCAGGGAATCTAAAAAAAACTACAAAAAGTTACAATTTTTAGAATTGCTTTAGCGGCACATCGATTCAATCCACGTCTTTTTATACTTTCCATTTTCAATAAAAGATAACTTGTTAACCTTTGATCGCTTTACACTAAATTCCCTCAAAGTTCCCTTAATACGCCTCTGGCCCAACATAAGCATGCATTCGGCACGAGAGCTATAAATAAATGAGCTCTGCATCCCGAGATTGTGACTCAGACCTTGCGCGGGATGTTATGCGCGAACTGAATATTTTCATGAGAGTCACGCTACTGTGTAATCCTTATACTGTGGTGTTTGCCTTGGCCACGTACTTTATATAAAAATTTTAGAAGTTACGTATTTAGATTGTGGTAGCAGAGCGTGGTTTTTTATTTACTGTCAAATCTTAAAAATTGTTTTTTTACAATTTTCGTTAACAACGCAAAAACTTGTTACTTGATGTAAAACCTAAGTAGTAACCATACAGTATGCTTATATTTTCAACACTTCCTCCTAAGCCACTGTATGAATACTTTACATAATTATATTAAGTAATAAGTCCTATCTTAGACCTCAAAAATTCAAATCGAATTCGTTCTAAAGCCTTCGTTAGCAAATCGGCTAATTGATTTTGTCCATCAATATGTTCTACGTTTAATCGATTTTCTATATAACACTCGCGTACAAAATAATGACGCACCTCGATGTGTTTAGATCTTTTGTGAAATTCCGGGTTCTTTGCAAGTTTAACTGCACTAGCATTATCGATGTACAATGTAGGCGTTTTATCAATTTTAGCACCCAAGTCCCTGAATAAACGTCGTTGCCAGATTAATTCCTTAGCACCTTCACTTGCTGCAACGAACTCTGCTTCCGTCGTTGATAAAGATACAGACTTTTGCAATTTGCTTGACCAGGATATAGAGGTTCCTCCATAGGTCACCATAACACCGCTAGTCGATCGTCTGGTTTTCGTATCTCCTGCAAAATCTGCATCACTAAAAGCTTCGAGTTTCTTTTCTGTTTGAGTTGAAAACAGTAATCCATATTCAGTAGTTCCACAAAGATATTTAAAAATTCTTTTGACTTCAAGCCAATCCTTCTCGGTTGGACACTGTAGAGACCGAGCTGCATAAGACACCGCAAAAGCTAAATCCGGGCGAGTTGCTGTTGCCAAATACATTAAACATCCTACAGCCTCACGATACGGCACTTTTTCATCTAGAGCCTCCTCTAATCCTCCTCCACTCCTATCAGAGGGAGTTTTTACTGAGTTTGCGTCACTCATATTGAACCTTTTCAAAATTTCCTGTGTATACAATTTTTGGCTTACAAAAATTCCATCCTGTCGTTGTTCAATCTGCATTCCCAGAAACATATTCAAATTACTTGTTGTAATTTTAAATTCTAATCTTAACTGACGAATGAATTCATCGATCTCTTCCTGACTGTTACCTGCGACCAATCCATCATCAACATATACAGCAACTAATAGTTTGGTATCGTTCTGTCGGCGTATAAATAAACATGGATCTGCTGAACTTGCTTGCAAACCTTGATCTCTCATGAATTGTACTAATCGCCGATTCCAACACCTCGGCGATTGTTTCAAGCCGTACAAACTTCGTTTTAATCGACAGACACGTCCAGAATTATCATCAAATCCTTCGGGTTGACTCATATACACTTCCTCCTGAAGAGAACCATATAAGAAAGCTGTTTTCACGTCAAATTGACACAGTTTTAAATTCTCTTGCGTAGAGAGTGCAAGAATAGATCTTACTGTGTCATATCGGGCTACTGGGCTAAAAGTTTCTTCATAATCTATGCCTGCCTTTTGTACATGTCCTTTAGCAACGAGTCTTGCACGATAACGTTGAATGCTTCCATCTGTGTTTAATTTCACGCGTAACACCCATCGATTTTTGATAATTTTAGCATTTTTTGGTGCAAAAACGAGGTCCCAGGCATCATTTTCTTTCAAAGCTTCCAATTCTTCTTTCATGGCTTCTAACCATTCTTGTTTTGAATTTGAATTTAGCGCTTCATTATAGGACTGTGGGTCTTGAAACTTAACTGTAGCCTTATAGACGGATCCACCAACATAATTTCCAGACGTCATCCAATTCGGTTTCCTCACCATTCGTTTTGGACGTTGCTGTTTTAAAGTCGAAGCTGGTTCCACTTCTTTTGCTTCCTGAATTTCATTATCATCTACCTCTTTGTGATTTTCAGTCGCTGAAGTTTCAATTAATGCACCTTCTATATTTTCTTTAGAATAATCTTCTTCCTTAGTATCTTTCGGCAAAGTTACATCAACATTTGAACATATTTTTTCTGGCTTAAAATAAACATCGTGAGAATTTATAATTTTTTTTAGTGATGGTACGTATACTTGATAGCCATCTTTAATGTTCAGATAACCAACCATTCGACCCAAAACACTCTTATTGTCGAATTTCTTACGAAACTGCTTTGGTATATGTACAAAACATTCAGTACCAAATACACGCAGGTGATCTAATTTTTTTATAATTCGACCATTCCACAGCTCAAGTGGAGATCTTTCATCAACTGGTGTTTTGCCCGTATAATTCAATAAATACACAGCAGTTTCACAAGCTTGAACCCAAATAAAACGTGGGAGATTACTTACTGACATCATGGATCTAGCGAGTTCCACAATTGTTCTGTTTTCCCTTTCTGCCGCACCGTTTTGTTCTGGCGTATATGGGGCACTTAGTACCAAAACTATACCACGATTACTTAAAATTCGACGTGTTTCGTCACAATCAAATTCTTTTCCTCCGTCACATCGAAACTCCTTAACAATATGCGCCATTGTTGAAGCTTCATTTAAAAATATTTTGAGACAGTTTGAAACTTCATTTTTCTGCTTGATGAAGAACACCCTTCGAAATTTGCTAAAATCATCTTTGAAACACACAAAGTATCTTTCGTTACGATTTCCACTTACTGACATAGGTCCGTTAATGTCAGCATTTATAACTTCACCAACCGTCATTGATCTGTCATTTCTAGATCTAAAAGTTTTACGATGAGCCTTTCCCATAGCACATCCATCACAGAAACTTTCCGTTTCAGACACCTTCATTTTAATGTCCATTTTCTCAAGCACTTTTCTAACATGGCGTTTGTCTTGATGGCCAAGCCTCTCATGCCAAAGTTGAAGTGTCTCTACAGCTGTTGCAACATTGACATGAACATTTTTTCTAGGAGTTACTACTCGCATATTCATCATATAAGCATCCATCTTCCATTTTCCTGTTGCTTTAACTTTACCATCCTTTTGCAGAAATATATTTTGATGATCAATAGTTACTTTTAAGTCATGTTTTGTAGCACTTTGCACAGAAAACAAATGTCTTCCAATATCAGGCACATACCAAACATCTTCAAGATATCCTGGTTGCCATGTTCCATTGACTAACATCTCAATGTCCACGCGTCCACAACCGTAAGCTGGAATTTTCTCTTTATTTGCTACTTGAACTTCAACTGGGAGAACGAATTTTTGAAAACTTGCAAAATATTGTTTATTAGCTGTCATATGATGAGTTGCTCCTGAATCACATATCCAAGCATCCGACTGTTCAAAACGCTTTGCTGCTGAAAAACCTGTTCCTCTACCATTATCTGCAGTTGTTGAGTTAAAACTGGATGGGTTTCTATCTTGCTTACTTTTATATTCCTTGATATTTCGGCAATTCTTCTTAATATGTCCAACTTTACCACAGTGAAAACAACGGCGAGTATCTTTGTTATTTGAACATACTTTCTTTACGTCACTGAATTTATCATTTTTGACTTTTGTTGTTGACAACTGTTTTGATGATGAAGAATGAGCTGAAAATGCGTTTAGCTCGACTGATGAACCCGATGTTTGTAACCGCTTCTCAATTGTACACAGCTTTTCAATTAAATTGTTTGTTGTTCGCTTGTTGTCATCTAGAGATTCCCACACATTGCTAAATTCTTGATATTCTGGTCCTATCGTTGCCAAAATCCTTCCATGAAGTAACTCGACTGGAATATCATGAGATCCTCGACGACGAAGTTCGGCATTCATATCCGCGAACAATTTTTCCACCTTTGCAACGTATGCTGCAACATCACTATCCGGTTCACGTTGAAGTTTGAAAAATTCTGTCATTAGTAAACTCAGTCTTTGTATACTACTTTGTTCATAAACGCTTACTAATTTATTCCATATGTCTTTTGCATTTGTATAAGTTAGGACTAAATCCGCCACTGTTTGACTAAGAGCACTAGCAATTAGAGCAGCCGTACGAGCATTATCACGTTTCCATTCTGCAATCCTCTTCAGTTCATCTTCTGAAGGCACTTCTGCATTTTGAATAACTGGACATTCACGAGTACCATTTATCATTGATACCATGTCATACTGTTCGAAATGCATATTCATTTGCCATTTCCACTTTGGCCAATTCGACGGTCCCTGCAGCTTTTCAACTTTCACTTTCAAGTCTGCCATTATTTTCAATTTGTATCAGCAGTAATACCAGATTCACACGAAACCTCAAACAACTTGTATCTTCCGATTATGCACACTTTACGTGATCTGGGCCCATAACCTTTAGAAGTTACGTATTTAGATTGTGGTAGCAGAGCGTGGTTTTTTATTTACTGTCAAATCTTAAAAATTGTTTTTTACAATTTTCGTTAACAACGCAAAAACTTGTTACTTGATGTAAAACCTAAGTAGTAACTATACAGTATGCTTATATTTTCAACAAAAATAAATTCAAACTAATTGAAGAGAAAAACCGCAGCAACGGACCCCCGTTTACTCAACTCGAGTGCGCATCACAGTCTGAGTGTTTCTTCTACGCTTAAAACGACAAAAATGAATTTAGAACATCAATTAAAAAACATGTTTAAAACACTTTGCTTAAAACAAAGAGTTTGTTTGTAATTGCGTGTTTTAAACATGTTTTAAACACAATGTTTTAAACAGTTTGTTTTAAACTTTCCAGCCCTGTTATTTTCATTCCGACACGGTGCTACGCGTCCTAGAAGGGTTCGCGCAACAACCACCTGTGCGTGGCGGGTAATACCCTAAGGGGGATTCAGCCGAGCCGGTCGGACCTACCTGTGTGGCTCTCTTTTGGAGGGATTCGCTGCCGTCTCAGTAGCTCAGCGAAGACGGCCGTGCGGTGCGATAATTAAAACGCAGAAGTGTCAGCCCGTACAAAGGGGAACGATCCCGAAGTTACAATTTATTAGGGCGCCACCTAGCCGAAATGCAGCGATTCCCAAGGTCATGAACCGACGCTAGGAGAGCGTCCAAAATAATACATTGGGTAGAGCTCCGACGCTAAATGGCTCACCAGAAGGGTAGAGCAAGACGGGAACAACCCCAAAACCCCACCAACGTGTAAGAAAAATCCAAGCGTAAAAAGTTAACAAACGTATATTGAGAAAAATGGATACGCAAAAATTGAAGCGATGATCGGCGAACAAAAGGATCCCCTTTAAAGTAAATTAAACACTGTAATATAGTAGTAGGCTATTATCTATTATATTAATAAACATTGTATAATATAAGACAGTTGAATAATAAATAACTCAGATGTGACTCAGATTTATGAAGTGTATCTTCTTTAATTATCCGAATACATTACATTGGTGACGAGAAAAACCTGAAAAAAACCTGAGAAAATCTTGTGAGTACATATGAGGAGAGTGCCAGAATTAGAGTACATAAAGAAAAGCCAAAACAGTCTGAAAAAAGGACAATGTCAGAAAACGCAAGTATTAATGTTTGTGGAATCATCGGAGCCCTTGCAGAATACAGAATATGAGAAGATTTGGAATTGTATCAGGAAAGATAAAAACGAATAGCGAATAATAGCGAATTTTGTGGCAGACGAACGTCAAGTGTTAGTTTTGTTGACGTTAATCGGACCTGAAGCGTGTAAGATTTTGAGAGATTTGTGTGATCCTGTTTTACCAAAAGATAAGACCTTTGGGCAGTTTTCACCTCAAGTTTCAGTATTCAAGGAACGTAATGAATTTTATGAACAAAAGCAGCGACCTCATGAGACTGTCAGTCAATGGTACGCCAGAGTGAAGAATAAGGCTATCAATTGCAAGTTTGGAACACAATTGGATGACAAATTAAAAGACAAGTTTGTGACTGGTTTAACAAAAGGACAAATTTTGGATCGAGTATGCGAAGAGGACCATACAACGACGCTTCAGGCGATATATGAAGCAGCTTTAAAAATAGAAGCAGCGTTATCATCGGTGACGGCGATTCCTGTTAACAAAGTGGAATTTAAAGCAACCAGCGGCAATAGTCAGCGATATCAAAATGACAACTGGAACGAGGATAAGCGCCAGGCAGTAAATAAAAACAAATCAAGCAATGAAACAAAAAGTTTAGTTTGTAAGCACTGCGGTAAGAGTAGACATAATTTTGCAAAATGTAAATTTAGAGAATACCTCTGTAAAAAGTGTAATGTAGTTGGTCATCTTGCGCGAATTTGTAATTCAGGAGGAAAGAGTTCTAAAACGCACTTTCTAGAAAGTGTAGAAAAATTTCGGAATTAGATTACGTTGATACAGTTTGTCAGATGAGAACATTTCAAAGCCAATTATGATTGACGTTAAAATCCATAACAAAAAGTTACAAATGGAAGTAGATTTCGGTGCGGGATTTTCAGTAATTTCTGAAGAATTATTCAATGAAAAATTCAAAAATTGTAAAGTCGAATCAACCTTAGTTTGATTGCGAACGTATAATGGAAATGTAACTGTACCGGTAGGCCAATTTGAAGTTCCGATTGAATACAGTGGAAATGTGGAATGTTAGGCAGATTGATAATTGTAAAAGGGGGTAATAGACCGTTATTCGGGCGAGATTTAATACAAGCTTTTTCACTTAACATAGTTGCTGGAACCTCAGATGTAAATGTTGTACATTACGAGACAAATGAACTTCAAAGATTATTGAGAATTTATTCTGAATTATTTGAAGATCAATTAGGTTATTATAAATATGAACAGATCGATTTAAAAGTTAAACCGGATACTAAACCAATTTTTATAAAACCTAGACCAGTGGCTTTTGCTTTAAAGGAAGCAGTTAATTGTGAATTAGAGCGAAATGAAAAAAATGGAGTGATAACATTAGTTGAAAATAGCGATTGGGGAACTCCGTTAGTACCAATAATGCGCCCTGACAGCAAATTCAGATTATGTGTTGATTATAAGATTACAGTAAATAAGTTTATTGTAGATGTAAAATATCCCCTACCCAGGATTGAAGAACTTTTCTCCGAGTTGCAAGGAAGGGAATTCTTTACAAAACTTGATCTTTCACATGCCTATAACCAATTAGAATTAACTGAAGATACCAAGAAGTTACTTGGAGTACATATAAAGGTATTTATGTACCTAATAGATTACCTTTTGGTACAAAACCAGCGTGTGCTATTTTTCAAAAAATTATAGAAAAAGTTTTACAAGGTATTAAAGGAACAAAATGTTTTTTGGATGATATTGTAGTAACCGAAGCTAATACAACGGAACACTTAACTAATTTAAAAGAAGTTTTTGATAGATTGAAGAAAGCTGGATTTCGACTTAATTTAATGAAATGTACATTTTTTCAAAAACAAATTAGATACTTAGGTCATATTATTAATAAAGAAGGAATGGGTCGTGCTGATGAGATGGTTAGGCTGGTACGACGAGCGGTGTCTAGCGGTGGGATGTTGTCAACGGTGGCGTCGGGACGACAGCGACGGCGTTCGGGGACCCTCAGCGGAGCGACGACGGCTACGGCGACGGTCGTGAGTCTGGGACGACTCCTACATGACGGCTGCTGTGACGACTGGGACCACGACTGGTTTTTGGAACTTTCCCCTGGCCTTTTATGCTAAATTATTGCTTAGATGAGCTACATAAAGATTACAAGATGTCCTACATATCCTATTAAATGGTAAATACTTACATCGTTGGTTACATAAATAATAACATGACACACATCATTTGTGCGGATTTAGCATCACACAGTTTTTAACGTTCATGACCTACTCACTGTCGCGATTCGCTCTATCTGTGTTTTCACAATACGCGGAGTGTTTACGAATTCCTTGTTATATTTTTGGCCGTATTCACCATTCCTTAGTTACATATTTAAAGGTCGGTTAAGCTGTTAACAGACTGTTAAATATAAAAGCTGTATTCACCAACTACTGTTAAGAACTAATGTTGTGTCAAACTCACCATTTTAAGTTAATTATGCATTATTTGACAGTTAATAGAATTTATCGCTTTGTTGTAATTGTGTAGCACAACAAATATAGTTAATTTAAATTAAATTTACTTTTAAGTTAACAGAGATTTAAATTTTAACGGTACTTTAGTAAATTGAATGTTAATTTGTGAATGGTGAATACGGCCGTTTAAAATTTTAAATACCTTGTTTACTATCGCGATAATATTAAAGGTAAAGAAAATAGTGGTGCTGATAGACTTTCACGTTTACCTATAGAAACGAATGAAACAGATGGAGAAAATGAAGAATTAGATTATTTTAATTTCTTAGCTGAAGACAATATACCATTAAATGCCGATCAAATTAGGCCAGGAATCAGAACGGATTCAATTTTAAGTAAAGTTTACTTGTATGTTAAAGATGGTTGGCCAGAAAAAGTACCAGATGAATTGAAAGCATATTATTTGCGATCATCAGATATTAGTTTAGATAACGGAATTCTTATGTGGGGATATCGAGTATTGATACCTCAAAAGTATCATATGCAATTGTTGAGAGAATTACATAGTACCCATCAAGGTGTAGTCAAAATGAAAATTTTAGTGCGACAGTATTTTTGGTGGCCAAATTTAGATAAAGAAATTGAAATGTATGTTAAAAATTGACAGTTGTATGAGTAATGCAAATCAACCACCAAAAGCTAAATTAATTAAATTTAATGAGGTAAAAAATGTTTTCGAAAGAATTCACCTCGATTTTGCGTTAAATGGAAAATGTTACCTTGTTATGGTAGATGCTTTTTCAAAATGGCCTGAAGTAGCTGAAGTACCCAGAATGGACTCTGTAAATACTATTGAAAAACTGAGAGAATGGTTTGGTAGATTTGGACTTCCAGATTTGATAATTTCTGATAACGGGAAGCAGTATGTTTCTGATGCTTTTGACTTTCTGTAGAAATAATGGAATTGCATTTAAAACATCTCCACCATTTCATCCTGCTACCAACGAAGTGGTGAAAAATACAGTCAAATCTTTTAAAAATTGATTAATTAAGGCATTGGCTGATAAAAGAAATGGTGGTACTCGTGTACAAACGTTATTGAATATATATAGATATTTGTTTACTTATAGAAACACCATACATTGTTATACTGGTCAAACGTCCGCTACTCTTATGTTAAGCAGAAATCCTAAAACTAGATTAGACTTTTTACGAAGACCAATTGAAGGGATCAGTGGAAAAGTTGCCTATTCCACAAATTTGACAAAATCGCCATACATTACCCTGCCCATTATATCATAAATACAAATATTTGTATCCGACATTTTCTGATCATTTAATACAGTATATTAGGTGCTGCTAATAACCCTTTTTATGTTCTCTTTATAACCATCTATTTTACATTTTATTCTCAACTTTTAACGTTTTCATCTCGAATCTACATCAAAGTGGAATAGGCACCTTTTCCACTGACCCCTTCAATTGCTAATAAAATGAGAAGCAGACAAATTGATAATTACCATGGTTCGAGAGAAGTGATGTTTGATGTTGGAGAAATCTGCTAATCTGCTATGTTCGAGCTTACCGGAACATAAATAAAGTGTATCACAAACTCTTTTAAACGGATACTAAATGGCGCATAAACACTTAACGTTTCGCAGTCGTTCGACAGCTTCGCGTTTGTGATACAATTTTCATCGGACAAGAACCAGCTTTAATTATAAATAAAGTGGTTTGGAAAAAGGCAATTGTTAAAGAAAAGTTAGGAAGCAGAATTTATGTTTGTAAACCTTTGGATGAGAAACATTTGAATTGGAAAAGACATGTAAATCAAATGCTTAAGAATGGTCAATTTTTTGACTGATGATTATGATGAAAATTGAAGAAACCAGAGTAGATGGAAATTTGGAATTACCTGTAATTATTAGACGATGAATGATAGATAATGATACAAGATCAAATAATCAAGGCGTAGAAGATGAAACGATTTCTACTGTGAATGAAACGGTAAATGAAAATTCTCAAAATGTCTGTCAATCCGAATTACCTAAGGCTTCCATTGATTCTAAAAAACGTGTAACTTTAGAAAATCATGAATCAATTGCTAGAAATAGACCTCGTAGACAAATTAGACCGCCTGATCGATTAACTTATCATTAAACTTAACAACCGACTAAATTTGATTGCCTTTTTTTTAGAAAACTGATGACGGAGGAATGTAATATAGTAGTAGGCTATTATCTATTATATTAATAAACATTGTATAATATAAGATAGTTGAATAATAAATAACTCAGTTGTATGAAGTGTACCTTCTTTAATTATCCGAATACATTACAAAAACATTCAACACGAGCAAAACTCGTGAAACAAGGCGCCAAACGCAACAAAAATTATATTATAATAATTATTTAAAATGATAAAGGTCGTAAAACCTAAAAAGCCGGGCGTTGAAAATAATTTTAAAATGTGCCGCGTGATGTCTAGTATAACTTTCTTAATCCTTTTTTCTCTACTTGTTATTCCTATAGGCTCCACAGAAGAAATACACACCATTGGGACACCCGGTACAGGCAAATATGTCGCAACAATTAATTAAACAGGCGTTGAACAAACCGCATGCGTACGGGCCCATTCACCACGTTCACAAAATTACCTAAACGGGTGAGTTAACCAAAATTAAAAATTAAATTTCAAAAATTGGCAACAAGAATCTAGTAAAAGTAGAAATGACAGAATGACATAAAATAAAAAAGGTCACGCCTCTTAAGAATGAAATTTTTAAAATTTAAATTGAGTAACACAACAAAAAAAAAGAGTGAAACAAGTCACGAACAGAAAAGGAAAACTAAAGCGGCCGGTTGCTATGCGCACAGGCTCAGCAGGTCGCCGAGTCCGTAAGAAATTTCGTCGCCCCTAAGTCGCAGACGGCGAAGTGATAAAGACCAAGAGAAAAATTTGAGTTTACGATACCAAACAATCCTTTTCTCGCTTCGGTCAGGCGGTCGACAAATCAAGCGGTGTCACCAGGGGGGTGGTCGAGTGTGGCTATCCAGCCCCAAGAGTCGGTCCGATTCAAGCGGTGGGACACATACGAAAAGGAGGAGGGGTCGGTAGCATGCAGCCGTTCAGGGGCCCAAGGAGGTCCGCGTGGCGATTTAAAAAATTGTCGTCAACCACGGTTTGGTGGAATGGTGGCCTCCTACCACTTGCTGTTAAAAGGAAAGAAAAACATCGCAATAGTAAACGCTAACACAAAATACCGAATCACGAACCTCGCAAAAGAAAAATAGACAACAATGACTTATCTCGTACAGAAAATACGAGCCGCGAAAATGAAGAGGGAAAAGCCTGTCTTCAGTCTGCCGAAAATTCGGTGTTCGATGAAATCAAATCCGCATAAGCGAAGGGCTCGAAACTGTCGACAGCCCAATCTACTACATCCGTGGACAAAATCCTCTAACGAGACTCCAGGCGAAGACAAAATTCACATCACACGATAGGAGCCGTACAACAGAAGCGAACACTGAAGCACAATGAAATGGCCAACGACCAAAAATGTCTCCTCTAGCCGGCGACCGGAAATGTGACGTCAGAACGAATGTTCTAGAAAAAATCAGGCAACCAACCGAAAACCCCATAACATAACAAAACTCACTACAAAGAAGCTACCAGAAAATCCATTCCTAGGTGAGAAAGGGGGATGCAACAATATTAATTTTCAACGGGGAAACTCCGAACTTCGTGCGAGAGAATGAAAACAACGCGCCAAACATGCACGTCGGAAAGATAACCGCACGGAAAACGCCTATGGTCGACACAGTTGGCAACCCTACCTAAGCTCGTGTTGTCAAAAACCAGAAGTAAACAAATTCCCGTTGTGTACGAACGGGCCCCAAAGACCGCAAAGAAGCGTAAGCACATAAGATGACAAGCAAAGGTAGGTGGACAAAATGCCGAAATACGTGGATCGTGGAACAGAAACGGAGCTCCCAGCGAAATAGAGTACGGTAAATAATTAAAAAAACGTAACAACGGGACCAAGTACAGTCCAACTCAGGCGTGTAGCCAGTGCCACTAATCCACTGTCGAAGATAAATTGCTGACCGGTAAATAATTTTTCTGTAACATTTGAATGTTTGTTCGCAAGCGTTTGTTTGAATGTTTGTTCACAATTTTTAACGACATGACAAAGACGATGGCATATTTCAATTCCTCATGAGAAAGTGCATTTTAAAAATGTTTAACTTTATTGGTTTTTATAAAAAGAAATAAAAACGAAAATCGTGATTCTTACTTTGTTCCCGAATATCTTGAAAATCGTAAAAAATAGGCGAAATTTGTTCAAAGATCATTGATTGGGACAAAAATACGCAACTTTGCTCCAATTTAATCAACTTCGTATCTCTTCAGATAATCAAGATCTCTATGGTTAAGTTCGAAAAGTGGACACCTGTATATATTCAGCCGATATACAGCCCATTAATCTCTTTCGTGTATATTTTTTTTCCTAAATTGCTGATCTATAATTTTTATTAAATTTATTTTTAATTTAATTAAAACATGGGGTCATACATTTTTTTATTTACTAAAAAACACAAGTGATCTCTCTTATTAATTAAACCAAAAGAAACATACTTCGATCACGTTTATTTATATAAGGCAGCAGGACCGGACTTACTGCCGAGCAAAGGGGACATTTGCACCCGGCGGAAATTTTCAATAAGCGCCAATATCCAAAACTAATGTGTCTGAGATTATGTTACTGAAAAAAGTTTATATTTATATAAACTGTATCAGAAAGGAACCCAACAAGTACGATGGCTGGGCACGACTATCGGAAGTCAGGGTTACAAAGAAGATGTACAAGAATGAAATTACGATACGATTATGATTTCATATTTGAGACCTCATAACATTTCTGAATAACTTTTCCAAATAATATTTTCGCGTATTTTGAAAAATAAAGGTACTTTACATTTTTAATTTAACTTGAAGGCTTCCGCGGCCGTCGTCCATGTTTGAATTGGCATCCGGTTGGAACCGCGTCACGTTGACTTCTTCTACTGCCGACGTTTCGTTCTCCATTGCAGAATAACTTCCTCAGGGCTGCTGCTGCTGGTGGTGTCGCTGCTGCTTCTCGTTAGTCGTTGAGACATTCAGACAATTCAGACATTTTTAATATTTACTTTCAAATGATTTTATTCCTTTACGATGTTTTATGTCCAAAATCTATTTTATCTATTTTTTTAATTAAAATGCATTTAGGAACGTTAAAACTCTGCTTTTCAATTTTCATTGTTCATTTTCTCAAAAATTTTCTTATGAGAGGTCAAAATTTTGTAGCATCGTTTTGATGGTCACAGGGGCTATCGAAATATCAACTCAAACTTGGGGGTTGTCATTTAAAAAAAAATATCAGTGACGTCATCACTTTTACATGTAACAGTCCGTACTTTTGGGTGCAGTGCCAAAGAACGCGCAACTTAAATAAAAAATTGACCTGTTTTTGCAACTTTCTTAAAAGTTAATAATTTACGATTTATACTAATTAATCCAAACTTTATACTTTCACTGTATGTATTCTTATATCTAAAATTCACAAACGTGATAAAAAATATAGCATTGTAACGATTTTCAAGGTTCTATTAATTTTTATTTTAAAACAAAACACGAAACAGTTAAACAAATTTATTTAGAAACAAACGAATTAACACTAACTTAAACAATAATTTATTTATAAACTTATACGTAATTTATGTTAACAGCCGAGCGAAAGTTTATAACGCGACTTCAATTCTGAACTGTCAAATACTGAATTAATTCGAACTCACCGGCCGCGTGTTTTATAGAAGCGGGTTGTTTATCTGGGACATTCGAGTGCGCGACGGAAAGTCTCAGATTGATTCCATCACTGACGTGATGTCGAAGCGTCCGAAGCTTCTCGTCTAAGACGTGTCGGCGATGACGCATCAGACGGGCTGGCACCGCAATCGTCACACTGCCCCCTTCTTAAAAACGTTTCGTCTCGGAACGTTCCTCGTGATAGCCTTGAAGGAGAATGTCGAAATCGGCATGCTGGTCCCTCTTTACAACATCCGGTCTGGAAGAAATAGCAGTCTACAGTTTTCCTACTGCCAACAGCTGCCTGTGGGTGCTGCCTGCAGACTGGAACTTCAATTCCCGTTCCGTTGAAGATGACTTCTATCATGCTGCGAACGACCCTCCAGTCCAGCCCATCTAGTCCGCAGCCTATCTTGGGAATGGCTAATTTCGTCTCCTTGCCTTCCACCAGCTGTCTTTTCAGGCTCCATAAAGCTCTCCAAATACTGCGATAGTCAGGCTTACCGCTTGATGTCTTCTTGGTGACTAAGTAGTACACGTGTCGTCTTCGTTCCGCCTCCGTGTGGATGATCTGCAGGCTCTTGCCCACCATGGGGTGCTGTCTTAAGAGTTCCTCGACCTGACCAAATTTCTTCCGAAAGACTTGGGCTATCCCCTTGGACATCCTTAGGTCTTCTGCCACACAGTGGGCCAGACTGTATTCTGGTGATACTTGAAAAAGGTCTTGCTGTCTCTCTGTGGTCACTCCGAATCGCGCCTTACTTCCTGTGGCGTGATGAAACATGAAGATTTCGAAGTTTACTTCGGAACCTTGCGTCCGTTGTACTGTCCCTTCATTTTCTTCTCCGTTGTAAGGAGCCATTCGGTTGAAGTGGATAACTTTGGGTTTGCCATGCGGAATCTTCCTGATGCGGTAGATGACATCGTTGATCCGTTTCATCACTTTGTAAGGACCTTCCCAAGATGTCTGCAGTTTTGGCGATAGCCCTCGACGTATTTGAGGATTATAAAGCCAGACCAGCGCTCCAGGTTTGTATCCTCCATTCTGAGCGTTGATGTCATAATGCTCCTTCATTCGGTCGCCGGCTGTCTGTATGTTGTGACGCACTTGATTGTGAATGTCGTCCATTTTTCTGCGTAGACCGCTCACGTAGTCTTCATCGGCAGGGATTTCGCCATGCTTCACGCCAAATTTCAGATCGCAGGGCAGTCTTGGCTCTCGCCCAAATACCACTTTTGCTGGTGTCTCTCCTGTTGTCTCATGAACGGACGAACGGTATGCAAGTAAAAAAAGGGAAATGTACGTGTCCCAGTTTCTCTGATGATCGGAGACTACCTTGGACAAATGTCGATTGATCGTTCTGTTGAATCTTTCCACCATTCCGTCTGACTGCGGGTGAAGTGCAGTGGTTCTAGTTTTCCGAGCAGAGTACACACGTTCTTGAATAAAGCCGATTCAAAGTTCCTTCCTTGATCTGAATGCAGCTCCATGGGCGCGCCATACCGACTGATCCATTCTCGGACAAGGACTTCAGCAATGGTTTTCGCCTCTTGGTTTGGTAGGCCGTATGCTTCAACCCACTTGCTAAAGTAGTCCATCACCACGACCATGTACTTATTTCCACTATTCGTTTGTGGAAATGGGCCGGCTACATCTGTGGCAACTCTCTCAAAAGGACTTCCCACGTTATACTGTTTCATAGGAGCCTTGCCTCGTCTGTGGGGGCCGTTACTAGCTGCGCAGTACACCAGTCCTTTACATCTTCCTTGCAGTTCACCCAGTAGAATCGCTCGCGCACCTTTTCCATAGTCTTCTTGATTCCCAGATGCCCTCCCGAAGTTCCATCGTGAAGTTCCCTCAGAACTTCCGGCACCCTATTCTTGGGGATCAGTAACTGTGTCTTCTGTTCCGTGCCTTCCTGGTTCTCGATGGTTCGTTTCAGAAGACCATGATCCAGCACTATGGAGTCCCACTGCGCCCAGTACGATTTCACGGATGGTGCACACTGTGCTATCTCTTCCCAAGTAGGCCTTGCCTCCCTACTTTTCCATTCCAGCACCAATTTCAAATCCTGATCGTTCTCCTGGTCTCGTCGCAATTCTTCACCTTGCCATTTGTCGTCTACGATGGCCGTCCTCGCAGTCGTGGCCACTTTCTCCTCCAGCCGACTACAGTGCTTACAGTCTTCGGCACAAGGTCTTCTCGACAAAGCATCGGCATTTCTGTGGCTAGTTCCGGCCCGATGCTGGATTTCAAAATCGTATTCCTGAAGTCGTTCGATCCATCGTGCGACTTGTCCTTCAGGATTCTTGAATCGGAGGAGCCATTTTAAAGCGGCATGGTCCGTCCTCAGGAGAAAGTGTCTGCCATATAAGTACTTGTAGAAATGTTCTATGGACTTTACAACGGCTAGCAATTCCCTTCTAGTGACGCAATAATTTCGTTCCGGCTTTGACAGGACTTTACTGAAGGAGCCAATCACCTTCTCTTGCCCTTCTTGGATCTGGGACAGTACGCCACCGATACCAACATTGCTAGCGTCAGTGTCCACGATGAACTTGCCTTCTGGGACAGGGTAACTTAGAAAAGGAGCACTTATCAAGTACTGTTTTAGTTGTTCAAAACTAATTTGGCAATGTTGGTCCCATTCAAACGGACGACCTTCTTCGGTGAGTTTTGTCAACGCCTTAGCGATGTCCGCAAATCCGGGAACATAGCGACGATAGTAAGTGCATAGGCCTAGGAAACTCCTTATCTGGTGTTTATTCTTGGGAGTTGGCCAGTCCTTTACGACCTGAATCTTCACTGGGTCCACGGCGATTCCATTCCCATTAACAATATGGCCTAGATAATTCACTTCCTTCTGGAACAGGTGGCACTTCTTGAGACTAAGCTTAAGTCCAGCTCCGCGAAGCCGCTGGAACACTCCTTCCAGGTTCTTCAGATGGTCGTAGAAAGTTTTCCCCACCACAATTATGTCGTCCAGGTATACCATGCACGTTGTCCAGGACAGACCCTTCAGAACCGTCTCCATCAGCCTCTCGAATGTCGCCGGGGCATTACATAAGCCGAACGGCATCACTGTGAATTGCCATAGACCCATACCAAGGGAAAACGCCGTTTTTTCTCGATCTTCGGACGCTAGTTCCACTTGCCAATAACCACTCTTTAGATCCAAGGTCGAGAAGATCTTTGAACCGGCCAGGGTGTCCAGGGTGTCATCAATCCGTGGCAGAGGATAGCTGTCCTTTTTGGTGACGTTGTTGAGCAATCGATAGTCTACGCAGAATCGTGTGGATCCATCCTTCTTCTTCACAAGCACCACCGGTGACGCCCATGGGCTGCTCGATGGCTCAATTACATTGTCTTTTTCCATCTCACGAATAATGCGTTCTGCTTCCTCACGCTTCGCCAATGGTAACCTCCTTGGAGCTTGACGGATGGGCCTTTCTTCCCCGGTCTCTATCTTGTGTTTGACTATGTCGGTTCTTCCCTTAGGTCCATTTTCTACCTCGAACACATCTTGATACTGACAGGTTCTTCGCCTTTGTCGTTTGTTCTGGAGTCAGTTCCTGGGCCGTCGACATGACCATTTCCAACAACTTCTTCGGGACCTTCGTCACTTGTACGTTTGCTTCTATTTGGCGGGAGATGGAGGACACCATGGCACAGCTTCCCAAGACCGTATCTTTCTTGATGTTGACGGGGAAACAGTTCACATTCATTAGGCGGACTGGTATCTCCTTCCTCGCTGTCAACAACATTTTTCCAACGAGAACTCCTTTTCCAATCTTCTGGTCGTCGGTATTAGGCTCGACCATAATGACTTGCCCATCTTGGAAAGCGCCATTCCTGAATTCGCGTCAACTATAACCTCGGTTCTGTTGGGCAATACGACATCTTTTGCGAGAACAACTCTCGTTGATGTAGAACCAACTCCTGCCATTACGCCACGCTTCAAATCCAATTGGAGCCCATGGGCACACATGATTCCATGCCCAGAATCGCTTCATCCTCTATTTCTGCTACCAGCGCACTGTGTTTGATGGGAGTTGCTCCAATCGTAATGGTCACCTCTACTTCACCATGGACAGTCGCTGATGTTCCGGTTGCCGTCCTCAGTCTCCATTTAGTCGGCTCGGTGCATCTTGATGACTTGATAACGTCGGGCCTCAAGATAGTCTTCGTCGCACCCGTATCCAATAACATGGTGTGAGGGATGTCATCAATGCTGGTTAATCGCCGCAGGGCTATTACTTTCGTGGCTCTTGTCTTTGGGGGCCTTTGAATACGGGTCGACGTTTGCCCCTCTGCACCGACCCGGCTTAGTTTCCCTGTGGCTTCCTTCGTGGAGGTTCCTGCCTGGCCTTGGGACACCGCCTACGAACATGTCCCTCTTCCTGGCAATTCCAGCACACCAGCGGATTCTTCTGCTTCAGTTGTTCCACAATGCGGCGAACACCCTCCGCGGTGGCACACTCCTTGTGCTGTTCTTCTGCAGCAGATCGCACCTTGACGCTGGCGGGTTCCTCTTCTTGGGAGTCCATGGCAGCTCGTACCTTGACATGTCCTCTCGAGACTCGCTTCGCTGCCTCGTATTCCAAAGCGTTCTTGGATGTCTTAGGGTGGGCCAGTCTCAATGCCTGCTGGTTTTCCGGGTCACGGATTCCATCTACGAAGGTCTGCATCGTCAAACATTGCAGGAATTTATCAGGCGCTGTAGGATATGCCAACCGGGCTAGGCGCGCTACATCAGCCTCGAATTCTTGAAGACTCTCTCCGGATTTCTGGCAACGGTTTCTCCGCTGCGCATGGTACACGTCGGTCAGATGCGCCTGGCCATAACGCATCTCCAGCCTGTTCACTAGCTTGTGGAAGTCTTCTTGTTCCTCTGCCGGCATCATTTGTAGCACATCGCTAGCGTCCCCCCTCAAGGCCACAATTAACGAAGTGGCTTTTTCGCTGGCCGTCCATCCGTTCGCCTTTGCTGCCGCTTCGAACTGTTTGAAATAGTTAGGCCAAGATGACTTCCCATCGAACGTCGGTGGTTTTATTTTCAATTTAGAGATTTCCGCTGGTCCTACCAGAGTTTGGGCCTGATTATTTTCTGGTATTTCTGCTGGTGACGGATCCCCGAACATTCGCAACCCTGCCATGATTTACTCGAGATTCTTAATTTTGTTGTCCTGCTGGAATAGTATTTCTTCCACATTTTCTTGCAGATTCCTTGTCTCTTCTGATATTTTCACCACTAGTTTATCTTCGAGCCCTTTTGATCGTTCTAAAAGTTTCTCGTCTAAGTCTCTAGATTGTTCCAGCAATTTAGATTTGTCGATTGTTGTATTAATTTATTTTCAAGTTTCTCTTCTAAAATTTTCACGTTTTCTTCCGTGTTTCTAGAATATTCCATTAATTTATCTAGATCGTCTTTCAAATTTCCGGATTGTTCAAGCAATTTAGTTTGCAATTCATCTTTGAAACTTCCGGATTGCTCCTTTAATTTATCTTCCAAATTTCCAGATTGTTCCTTTAATTTAGCTTCTAAATTTCCAGATTGTTCCATCAATTTATTTTGCAATTCAGCTGGCAATTCTGGCACCGCAATAGTCACAGCATGTTAAAATATGTGAGTTGATAGCGACTTCCAGTATAACCGGAAGTGAGCGGAAGTCAACTTTATTTTATTTGAAAAGTTCCTTTCGAAATATCTCTCCTCCGTATATTTCAAATTTCTATCTAAACTCCTTCCTTGAAAACTTTTCATGAACGGTTTGCGTGAATAACCATGTATTACTATAAGATTAAGTATAGTTTATTTCAGAATATTACAATGGCATGTTATTATTACATATATGATTAATAAGTAATTTTATAACGGAGTTTATTAAATGTACTATTCCATGACGCGACGTCTAGCCTCTAGAACCGGCCCGGCCCTGTACGATAGCTTTCTATTATAGCAAGTGATACGGCACTTGATAAAGATTTGCTTATGGACAACCTATTTAGTTAATTGAACCGTATTAACTGTTGTCAAGTGTTCTCAATTTAGATAGTACCCGTTGCTTGATGATAATAACTTATTGCACGGTAGTTATTTTTGGTGTTAATAATTTCAAAATTCCATTAATAGATTAATAGTATCAACAGACTCATTTTTTAATTACATAACAGCTCATTCATTAAAGAAGTTACGCACTTACAATCTGCTGACATTTATATTCCTACTCTTTAGAATTCGATTATTAAAAATAGCAAGATTAATTGTTGTTCCCGAAATAGAACAAAATTTAAATACAGGGTGGAACAAAAATATCAAATAATGGCTGTAACTTTTCTTTTTAAAAAGTTATGAAAGAATGTTTAATACAAAAGTTCTTTGATGTATTCCTACGCATGCTTTGACATATATGGTTCCTTCGTGTTGTCCTTTGTTTTGTTGCTATGGCAACCAACTTTTGTTTTTTAAATGGTACCTATAATTATTTTTAGTGATATTGAAATAAGCGTATTTTCCTCGATTCAGTAATACAATTTTGTTGGGGAAAAGAGAAATAAAAAGAACATAATCAGCGAGAAAAAATATTTAGTACGACTCAATCGCCAGGTTTAACCAAGAATGCTATGGAAATTTCACAACCAAATATTATACACAGAAAATTAACTTTAATTGTCAATTGTCCATAGCCATTCTTAATCAAAAATGATAATTGCATTTTATTACTGAATCAATTTTTTCTCTTTTATTTTATTTTTTTTTCTTTTCCCGAAATGACAAAATTGTATCACTGAATCGAGAAAAGTACGCTTGTTAACTATGGAAACATTGAGTGAAATTAATGAACTACAGCTGTCATTAATTTCACTCAATGTTTCCATAGTTACTTACGTTATTTATTTTACTGTCACATTTTGCCTTTTGAATGATGAAACGTAACTGTTCCTTTCAATTTTGCAAGATAATAGACGGTTTTTCAAAAAGTTTTCTTTCAGGGTTTGTTTTTGGGTTATTGGAAATTCAAAAATATGTAAGTGTATAATTTAATTATTATCCTTTCAAAAAGTAATTCTTTTTAGTACATATCTCTGATGAGGCCCAATCAGGCTGAAATAATTCACGTGATTTATAAGATATTCTATTTCTCTAATACTGCCAATTAAACAAATCAATTTAATTAATATTAATATTTAGCATCGCAGATTCAGTCACGGTCGTCACTCGATTTTTCCGACACCATTCGACTTTATAAATTTTTCGTGATTTAGCCGGCAATAATTCCAAACTTGCGACTTTCGCTTTTTCCTTAATTTTTGGCGGAGTACCAAAGATATCTTCAATTTCATCACTGCTAATAAACTGATTTTCGCTCACTTTTATAGTTTTTAGCGAAACTAAATTTCAAAGTGACGTTTTCAAAATAAATTTGATTAATAACAACTTGCTTTACCTTGGAAACCAGAAATTACAAGAGTCCTAGTGAACTGTGATCAATATGACGTTTTTCATTCGAAGTTTATTTTAATTAATTATTAATTATTAATCTGTTCAGCTTAAGAATATGGTATTACAAAAAATTATGTATATAACTCGTAACTAAACGGTGCTTTTTTTCACTCGTGAGCTTTAGAGCACTCGCTAACGCTCATGCTCTAAACGGTCCACTCGTGAAAAAAGCACCTCTTTAGCCACTCATTATATAAAATACTATAAAGCGACCAGTGGAGCATTGGGATGACTGGTTAATTTATTTAATAACTAACAAATTAGATCGGATTTCGAATAAAGAATGGGAATCTAAAACAAAAAGGGACGAAATTCCTACTTGCAAAGAGCTATATATTAGAATTTCTTTCACATAAATGCGCTTCGCTAGAAGCAATATCTAAGAACACTTTGCATTTGACAACAAACACAAAGCTAACCAAGCATTCCAAATTATTAGCGCATGTATCGAGTCATGTTCCCATGTGTGTTGTTTGCAAAAACGATCATTTTATATATCAATGCCCAAAATTTCTAAAACTTTCAGGAGAGCAGCGCATCAAGCAAGTGAAGAGTATCAAACTTTGCTTAACCTGTCGTCCTACATATAGGACACTCATTTAAAAGTATCATAGATAATCAAATCAAAGTCAAATGTTGTGTTTTTTCATTTTATGTGTTTTCACAAAGTTAACTTTATCGTTCGTAAACGCTATTTCTAGTTACATATCTATATTGAAAATTAAAATGAAATTTCTGTGTGATGTAAAATGGAACCGATGGACATCAATTTTACGCGATAAGATTTGTATCATTATAGGGACCATGCACATGCCTGCGTTCAGCGCCGCCTGGCGATGATTTATGCATTAGTGGTATGAAAACATTGTTTTTAGATTAATACACCTGTAACACGTTGAAGTGACGTTATTAACGTCACTCTGTAATTTTTAATTTTGCAATTACAATGGATGTTGAAATATATTTTAAAATCTTGTTTATATAAGTGGACGACCAACTGGTAGTGGCCGGCCATCAGGCACAGTCACCCTATGCATAACTTCAACAGCCGAGCGAAAATTTTGGTATTTGGGGAAGAAATTTTGCATGGCATTGATGGTCAATAAAATTTTTGGTTGTGCGCAGATTTGTTGTTATTTCTTGTAATTCTATTAAAAATATTTAGGGCTTTTTCTAAATTTACTCAAATCTTGCAACAAGTTTTATTGTTTGATAATCTGTACAATTTCTAAATATGCAAAATTTATACAAATCCTGCATGGTGTTACTAATAGATGTGAAAATATATTACAAATTGAATTCTATTGTATGAGCACAGTATTTCAGAAAACACATCAGAAGATCGGCAGTTGATTATTGTTGGACGTGCGTTTTCCGTTATTTCTAAATTTTTCGTTTCAAACACGGTGGATTTTAAATCTCCGTACACAAATTTATGGAAATTTGCCTAACTGGAACGTGTTCTTCCCTCTTTTACAACCATTTGTATAAATACAATGGGTAACGAGAGTGCCTCATAGAATTTATGTAAAAGTGCTATAAATTAAACAAAAATTTGAGTACAAACCTCAATTTAAGAAACATCACTAATATAATCAGTCTTTTAATACAATTAACACAAATTATTCTAGTTAAATAGTATAACACATGTTCCACATGCATTTGACATGAAGTCGGTCTGATGATCGCTTGGGGCTATTGTTTAAATTGACTTCTTCACATGAAACGCATACCATCAGTATCCTGACCGTAAATGTATTCACATTACTAAGACTAACCATCCGTTAATCATCAACCGCATTTGAAACTGGCCTACATTTGTTGACTTGCTTTCCGACTTCTATTCATGAAATTCTTCAAACTTTGATTTCATCTGAGTCTCCTACACATTTTTCGAATAGAGTACGTTGTACGTAATGACTAATCGATATTGAAATTTATGAATCACTTTCAAAACGGCATACAAACTTAAATGTTTCAATCCATATTATATTTTCTTACTACTCTCTGGATAATTGTAAAATTTAACATTCTTCCTGTTACTATAATACTTATGACAATTTACAGTTGTATACATAATAAGTATTTGAACTTCTGGTATGAAATTAATTACAAAATTCAAGTTCAAATGTACACTGAGCATTTGAAATGACAGATGTACATTTGAACTGTCATCTTACTGTCACTCGTGTTTTCATACCACTTATGCAAAATATGGCTATTGGTGGCGCTGTCATCGCATGTGCATGGTCCCTATAGATATCTAACATTGAATGAAGCTTTGGTTCCTTTATATGACGAAAATTATACGCAATCAATGTCAGACGTCATATTTTTGCCACCGGAAAGTGATACCCATAGAGAAAGTAAGTGAAAGAGGATCAACTCTGTGTAAATTTTTTGGCGGTAGCAGAGACACTAAGGCGGTTCCCGGAACTATTGTCGCCTTAAACGGTAATTCAGATATCTACTTTACCCGTAACTAAAGAGCGCGTAAATTTCAAATTGAATAATAGTACGTATACATACGTACAAAAGCGTAGGCCAATGCGTTCTTGGATGTCTTAGGGTGGGCCAGTCTCAATGCCTGCTGGTTGTCCGGGTCACGGATTCCATCTACGAAGGTCTGCATCGTCAAACATTGCAGGAATTTATCAGGCGCTTAGGATATGCCAACCGGGCTAGGCGCGCTACATCAGCCTCGAATTCTTGAAGACTCTCTCCGGATTTCTGGCAACGGTTTCTCCGCTGCGCATGGTACACGTCGGTCAGATGCGCCTGGCCATAACGCATCTCCAGCCTGTTCACTAGCTTGTGGAAGTCTTCTTGTTCCTCTGTGGCTTTTTCACTGGCCGTCCATCCGTTCGCCTTTGCTGCCGCTTCGAACTGTTTGAAATAGTTAGGCCAAGATGACTTCCCATCGAACGTCGGTGGTTTTATTTTCAATTTAGAGATTTCCGCTGGTCCTACCAGAGTTTGGGCCTGATTATTTTCTGGTATTTCTGCTGGTGACGGATCCCCGAACATTCGCAACCCTGCCATGATTTACTCGAGATTCTTAATTTTGTTGTCCTGCTGGAATAGTATTTCTTCCACATTTTCTTGCAGATTCCTTGTCTCTTCTGATATTTTCACCACTAGTTTATCTTCGAGCCCTTTTGATCGTTCTAAAAGTTTCTCGTCTAAGTCTCTAGATTGTTCCAGCAATTTAGATTTGATAGGGAATGCTAGTACAGTTCGACACAGCATTTGATTCCACATACAATGGTGCATTAAAATATCGGTCATTCCATTTGAAAAAAAGTATTTTTCTGTGTTTGAATATCTTCGAGTGGAGCGGTGCGTTTTAGGCACCCTGTAGCTTAATAGATTATGCTGATGGAATTTTTAAGAACCTTAAAGCTTCAACTAAAATATTAGCTATTACAAATAAAATTGCTTCAATAACAGCTGTGTTATAATTTTTTGAAAATCAGATTGCAGAATCCAAATTTCTAAGAAAATTCAAAATATCTCAAAAATGATGCGTTTTAGAGATAGGAAAATGTATTGCAATTTAACGTATTTTTACCTGTAGAATTCAAAAACGTGATAAAAAATATAGCAGCATTCCATTTAAAATAAGCGAGTTGATAGCGACTTCCGGTACAACCAGAAGTAATACAAAGACAGTTTTATTTTATTTAAAGAGATCTCTACGGAGAACGTTTGCTCCTTAAATTTCAAATATCTACGTGAACTGCAACCTTGAAAACTTTTAACGAACGGTTTATGTGAATATCCCTGTATATCATTAGTAGATTGGTCCTGCCTGCACAATTATTCTGACATTGATGAACTACTTCAACAGTTCTATGTTATCTTGTACAGCCTCTTCGACAAATTTGTCGCCGCTTATGCTGCTGGGCGTGGTCATTTCTCGTCCTGGTTCACCCCTGAAATCATTAACAATATCCGTTTAAAATCTTTATTTCATAAAAAATTTACTTCTACTAAAATAGCATCATATTATCACAGCTTTGTATCATATCGTAAACTCATTAAGAAACAATTGGCTGTGGAATTCAAAAAATATATGAACAATATTCAAAGCATCATCGTTAATCCCAAAAAATTTTGGTCTTACGTCAGATCTAAGAAAGGTAGTTCGAGGATTCCTGGTCACATGTCCTATAATAATATTTCTCTTGATAGTTCTCAGATAATTGCTGATAGCTTCGCTTCTTCCTTCGAGTCAGCGTTTGCCCTATTTTCCGACTTCCAACTTCTTTTGATTTCAGCGGCGACACTAGTTTTCTGAACATCAATGCTATTACTGAAGCCGATATTCTTGATGCCCTAGCCAAATTAAAAGATTCTATGACCGCTGGCCAAGACCAAATTCCCAGTTTTCTCTTGAAGGACTGTAAATCAGCTTTCGTCAAACCACTACATATAATTTTTCCTCATACTAGAAACTTTCCCAAGTCATTCCTGTCTTTAAAAGTGTTACCGATATACTGACGACGCTAAACTATATCGGATTGTGAACGCCCCTACTTCTTCAAAAGGACTTAGATTCTTTTTCTGTCTGGTGCGCCTCTAACCGGCTTACTTTAAATGTTAATAAATGTAAAACTGTTTCCTTCTCTCGCAGGAAACATAAATTTTTATTTCATTATCAGTTAAATTGCCAGAGCTTAGAATACCTTACTGTTGTCAAAGATCTCGGGGTTCTCTTTGATGATCGTCTTTTATTTACTCACCATGTCAGTGATATTGCTGCAAGCTCTCTGAGGCTCTTGGGTTTTATCGTAAAGAATGCACGCGACTTTACTGATTCCACCGCTTTAAATGTCTTCTTCAACGCTCTCATCATCTCTCGGCTTCAATACGCTTCTCTAATTTGGTATCCTATTTATAATTGCCACGTTAAGGTCCTTGAACAAATTCAGTGCAAGTTTTTGAAGTACATATGGTCTATGGGCCAGTTGTACAAAGTAGGTTTAAACTGACGCTCAACTGAACCAGGTTCAAAGTAAACAAATTCGCATAAGATCTTAATGACATATGGCAATTAATGCATTCATAAATAAAATTTCATACGATTTTGTTCACTTTGAACCTGGTTCAGTTGAGCGTCAGTTTAAACCCCATTTGTACTGGCTCTATGGCGTGTATCCTCCCAGTGCAGAGGTTTTACTCACGAAACTCTGTTCTCTGAATTCGAGGTCCTACCGCTCGTTCACCGAAGATGTATCTCTTGCCTTCTTTTCCTATATAAGTTGATTCACAACATAGTTGATGCTATTGACCTCATGAATAGAATTTATTTTCGTGTTCCGCGCTTGGCCGGAAGAAATTCTTTTTCTTTATACATGACCGTTCCGCGTACTAATCCCTTAGTTCGTTCTCCGATACATGTTGCCTCAACTTTCTATAACAATCTCTGTACTAGCGTTGACATCTTCCATTAAAATTTTTCCAACTTCAAAAAAAAAACTAGTGCATTTCTACAGCCACAATTAACTCCTTTCTCAACTTTTACTATGATTATACTTCATGTCTTCACTGTGCTACCTGTTTTCATTTTCTCTTTTTCATAAAGTTTTTTAGTTTTACTTTTAGTTTAGTTTTAGCTTTAGTAAGTTTCTCTTTATGATATTATTGCATTTGCTCTGTAATTGGTTTTGTGAACTGTTGGGCAAATACAGATATTATTATTATTAAAAAAAGTTGAAGATATTAATGGCCTTAATAAGAAAAGTGAAAGATTATAAAAAACGTTGGACATAAAAAACTTTCTTCAAGGACAGAATTTTGGCGTTTGGCCTAAACATATATAAAAACATAACCGGAGTCAAAAATTATGAGCAGAGTGTAAACCATACGGACGGTAAGTTTCATCTCCACTGGAGTGGGCTCCATCAATAGACACCTCAGCTTCGTAAACTTTCACCGTCGCGTCCTTTATGTATACGTCAGATGAATGACAGTGACATCAGAAATTTTCTGTCCACAACTGTACATGTAGCACAATCAAAACACGTTTAAACACATACATACCATTGCTATCACAAAAAACTAGGGCAAGACTTTTTAAGCTGTGTAAGACTGCTACCGACCATAAATTTAAAATTATTTGATGAAGGGCTGAAATTATTTGAAATGGTAACCCATTGTCAATCATTTCCGACAGTAAATATTGTTTTAAAATCTAGGATAGCTGCTTGCATAGAAAAGGGGATCGGTGGAAAAGGGTGTCACTATTAGACAAATTGCTCAGAATTTCAGCGTTAACAAAAATACAATTACTAACTTGCCAGCAAAGTAAGATTTCAATGTAATAAAATAATGGAAACGCATGGTTACTGGATTTAAAAGTTGTCCTAGTTTTTTATGACATCGATAGTACATCTATTACACAACAGTAATAAAATTCCCAGACTTTACGGCCTCCCTAAAATCCACAAAACCGATACATCTTTACGTCCCACAGTCAGCGCAATTAACTCACCAACCTACACAATTTCCAAATATCTAGCACAGACCATCAAACCGTTTGCAGGTAAAAGTGAAACTTTTATTCTCAACTCTCAGCATTTCGTCTAAAAAATTCACGTGATATCCTTAGACCCTCAGGACATTTTGGTCAGTTGCGATGTAGAATCTCTTTTCACCAAAGTCCCAATTCCTGACACCGTTACAATCATCCAATAACTGTTCGCAGCCCATAACTAACCCAAAGACTTAATTCCCTTAATAGAATCTTGTTTAAGCTCAACTTACTTCATGTTCGTGATCAATATTACGAACAGGTCTCAAGCACAGCCATGGGCTCTCCTCTCTCCCCAACAGTAGCAAACATTTTTATGGAGGCATTCGAACAACAAGCCCTTACTTCTTTCTCCCTTGAACCCAAGTGTTCGTTCAGATATATTGATGATGTTTTTTTTGGCCACACGGTAAGGAATCCCTAGACAGCTTATTTGAATACCTAAATTCTCAACATCCTGTTATTCGCTTCACTTCGGAATACGAAACTGACGGCCACTTATCTTTCCTTGATATCTTAGTAAACCGCCTCCCTAACGGTAGATCAGGACACTGTGTATTGCAAACCGACTCATACTGATCGTTATCTGAATGCACATTCACACCATCATCCTTCTCAAAAACAGTCAGTCATTAACTCACTAGTCAGCCACGCCTTTGCCCTATCAGAACGCTCTTCACTTCAAACTGAACTGAACCACGTAACAAAAGTCCTACTCAATAACAACTTGTCACGGGCCTACCCCATCAATTTCTTCTGTTTGGTAAAAAAATGCTGCTAAGTGAATTGAAAGGGGTGGGAAGGACCGATAAGAGTATGCGGAGGTGAGCTCTGCGTCTTAAGCCGGTCGTAGAGCAGGGCGCAGGGCTCTGGCAGCTTGTGGGGACAACGAAGTAATAAAGGGACCCAAAGCCTTTTGACTGTGATTTATTGTGAATAGTTTTTTCTTTAGCAGTTACTTAAGTCTAAATAAAGGATGAGCTGATAACTTAGCCTACTTACAGCTAATGAATCGTATCGTCACTCCCGAGGATCCGAAGAAAGTACACAAGCGGGGATTTCTTCCTGGAGGACGTGATGTAGCTCGTGTGTGTTGAGTCCCTGCGAGGACAACTTTATTTGAAATGGCTCCCGCCCGAATGGTAATAAAGTTGAAAACCAGAGGCTGGGGGCTGTAATCCTGGGCAATTACTGAAGGATCAGCCGTGGCCGTGGATGTGACTCGGCTTTCAGCAAAGCACGTGGTGATCTGAAGGTATGCGCTTGGAAGGAGATTTTTCAAGAACGGATTATTTTAAAAGGTTCTTAGTTCTGTAAAAATTTGTTAGGAAAAATTAATTTAAAAAATAATGAAGAAAAGGGACTTACATTTCTTTAACTACGATCCGAATGCGAAAACGTGCATGCAAAAGATTTAGAACGCATGACTCTCGAATGTATCTTCCGGTCGATCCGGCAAGAACAAGTTTTTTGAATGTCCTGAGGACGGTGCGGAAAATTTGAATAATTACGATGAGGTAGGCCACAAACCTGCAAGGATGCTGATGCAGTCACCAAGAAGAAGAAAAAGAACAAACAGAAAATTGATTACCGAGCAAAAGAGTGACGATATGAAGCAATAAATTTGTCCTTAAGACTAACTTAAAATTAGCGGTGTTACAAATGTACTTAAAATTTAAAAAATGTTGCAACTAAAATACAAATTGTGACGAGAAGACGTCATAAATTACAAAAAACACGACAGCCAAAGATCCAATTCTCGTCATATAACTCCAATTCCACCACGCCCTGAATCTGATACACCTCCAGTCGCCACAGCTTACTGTGTTAGACGCTGTGCTAGACTACTACAAACAACTGGCTCGGCCCTAGCTGAAGACAAACTAGAAACCGGGCACCAAATCCTATTTTCCGACACAAAACTTCTATCCCGCTCATCGCATTTTTTCAATCGTAAAATCTGTGAATCCATCGAAATCCTCAAACACCCCAATACCTGAACCGTGATAATGGCTTTTACCTCCACAATACCTGGAAACTTCTCAACCCTTTCATTGCGGGTAAAATTTTTGTGGTCGTGCATTACAAACGGGGAAATTTAGGCGTTGCGGGAACACCCGTCTCCCGTTATACACGCAAATCAAGTAGGGACAGGTTTACCCGTCTTGCCCCACTCCTGGAACTTATATATGCGATTTTTACATTTGTTTCGAACCATTTTGTCAATAATTTGACTTTATAACAAATAAAAACCGTCTCACTTACGTGACTATCACATCGATACTCACTAATGCATAAACTGAAAACCGCATGCTCAATCGTAAAATCATGTTAAGACCTGTTTAACTGTATTTAAATGTATTTTTTAGCAAGAAATAAACCACAAACTTCAAAAACGATAGTCTGTCAACAGAATAATTTGATTACGGCGATTTGAAAATGTTTAGTTTCTAAAGCACAGGTACCTTTGATGATTTTGTAAAAATCAAAATATCTTCTTAATTTATTAATTTACGAAAGAATGACAAAGGACAATTGTAAAGTATAGTATATAAGAAATCTACAATTTTGTTTAGTTTTTAGTTTTCTTGTATCTTGTAAATTTATTTTAAGGCATGCACAACCGAACTTCGAGGAAGGCAGCGGACGCGCGATGTTAGTAATCTGCCCTTCGCGGTAATTTACATTCGAAGGCACTTAGTAAAATTCCTTTCAATTTACTGCGGTATATCGGTAGTTTCAATAATTCTTAACACTCACAAACCCTTAAAATACTTTAACAGACCGATTCCTTGATTCCAAATAGACGATGTTTCCCAGTTCGAAATCTCTGAGAATCGTGACATCAGCAAGCGTAACAATTTACCTCAATGCGCCACCCTTCGGCTAGCCAATCGTCACTTAGCTCATTATAACCTTCCAATCATGTCTCATACCCCCAAATTTTTACTTTAATTAGGGGTAAGAATTATGTTTTAAAACCCCGAAACGCAACAGTTTTAAGTTAATTTCGTAAAGGCATGCATCAATCAAGACAAGTACATACAATATAACGCGAGCTTCATGAAATAGTTTTTGGGTCACGATTACGCATTACAAGTGTTCGGTTTCAATTTAAATCATTTTTTTGTAAATCACTGTAAAATTGTAAATAAACTGTAAATAGTGTTGTGTGTGTATATTAATGAGAAAATCCTGACTGCTCCTCTGCATAATCAAGATCCTAGGTAACGGTCAAAACATTGGTCCTTCGGCCGGATCCGGAAGAATAACACCGGAACCAAAACAATCTAAGCGACAGCGAGCGGCACCAGATCAAGGTGAGTCTCCTTTCATATACCTCATGCCTTTCCTCATTGCATCCTATATAAATTAAACATGCCCGAACAAACACTTAAAGAATTAAAAAACAAAAAGGCAAATTTAAAACGCAGTTTGACCAGATGCCTAGCATATTTAAATTCAGCAACTGGCAACGATATCAGAAATCACAGAACGTATGCAAAAATAGAACCCCTACGTCAGCAATTCGCAGATATGCAATCAAAAATTCAACTTAACATCGAAGAGTTAGGCGAACAAGACGACACAGACTTTAAATTAGAATCAATAAATTTGAAAATATATATATATATATATATACATTTTTAATCCAAGTCGAGATCCGGATAAAACTTGGACAACCTGAGATCCCCCATAGGGATTTTATTTTTCAGAGTATATTTCATGTCAATAGCCTATAAATGGTGACTCAAAGCGTTACTGCCACAGAGGGGTAAAAAAATTCAGAGTACATTTTTCTGTGATAAACATTGACTAACATGAGATCCATTAGAAAAACATGCACAGACGAGATCCGTTAGTGTATAATATGATATTTATGAGATAAGATGAGGTCCTTCGGTGTTGCCAAATGTAACATAACCTTGAACTATATATTTCCGTGCGTTCACTCAATAGTTAATAAATTGCATGTATTTCCAGCTGTCAATGTGAATTTGTAAGCCCCAAATAAATTATTGCAAATATTTTTGGCTGTAGTGGAGCAAACTAATAGCATTTCTACGTTACTATCTAGTGAATAAAGTGGTTTTCGAGTCAATTGGAAGTGTCGTTTCCTTAAAAAAAAAAAGATATCTTCAACTCTGAATGTGAATTTGTAAGCCCCAAATAAATTATTGCAAACGTTTTTAGCTATAGTGGAACAAACTAATGTCATTTTTACATTGCAATCTAGTGAACAAACACATTTTCATATCAATTGGAAGCTTCGTTAGATTTAAAAATATTAAAGAAAAATTACAGCTGTCAATGTGAACTTATAAGCCTCAAATAAATTATTGCAAATGTTTTTCACTATAGTGAAGCAAACTAATAGTATTCTTACGTTACTATCTAGTGAATAAAGTGGTTTTCGTGTCAATTGGAAGTTCTGTTTCATTAAAAAAAAAAAAAAACTTCAGTTGTCAATGTGAATTTGTAAGCCCCAAATAAATTATTCCAAATGTTTTTAGCTATAGTGGAGCAAACTAATATCATTTTTACATTACAATCTAGTGAATAAAGAGATTTTCGTATCAATTGGAAGCTTTGTTAGGTTTAAAAAAATTAAAGAAAAACCAGCTGTCAATGTGAATTTGTAAGCCTCAAATAAATTATTGCAAATGTTTTTAGCTATAGCGGAGTAAACTAATATCATTTTTACATTATAATCTAGTGAATAAAGAGATTTTCATATCAATTGAAAGCCTAGAGTGTGAATTTGTAAGCTCCAAATAAATTATTGCAATAGTTTTTGGCTATAATGGAGCAAACTAATAGGTTTGTTCCAGCAGCATTTTCTGACTAGTTCGGAACCATTAAAAACAGTTGCCCACCGAAGTAATGACCGATATTAACGGCGCCGTCAAATGTACAATTTTCATAACTGCATGCTTTTAACGGTTTCGAACTAGTGACGAACTGTTGCTGGAACAAACCTAATATCATTTTTATCTTGCTATCTAGTGAATAAAGTGGTTCTCGTGTGAATTGGAGGTTTCGTTATATTTAAAAAAGTCCAGCGGTTAAATGTGAATTTGTAAGCTTTAAATAAGTGATTGCAAAATTGTTTTCTGTTATACCGGGTGTCCCACGCCATGTGTTCATCCTTCTAGAATTTTTATTTTTTAATCGATTTACATGAAATTTGGAAGGGATTAAATTAAAATTAATTTTAATTAAATTAAATGAATTTTGCAACATACTATTGAGCGCAGTAGAACTTCCGGTTTCGTCGGAAGTATTAAGTATTTGGTATCAGAGTACTCAACAAAAAAGAATTCTGTTGAGCTAGACTAAGAAACACATGAGTTTCCATTAAAAAATGGGTTACGACCTAATGAAAATTTCAAATGTTACAAAAATTTTAAAAATCAAAATATAATCAAAGGAGTGATTTTCTCGAATTACTTATTGATCGCAGCCTAACGAAAATACACGATTTCTAGCTTTCTAGATTGGAAAACAGTTTTTTTTTCGTTGTCATGGAAACTAAAATTGCCTGGTGATAATTATATTTTCGGACTCGCAATGATCTACAAATTCCAAACATCGATGGCCCTCTGGAATAAGGACACAACTCAAAAACTGCTCTTTTTGAGATATTGCGCGTATTACACTCCTTTTGCAAGTATATTTTATGTGACAAAACGTCACTACGTTATTTACTTACTGAACCGCTACACACCACACAAGTAGAAAAGTGTTAGCTTATTTCAGCGTAAAGCGGTGTACTATATGAAATTTTTTAAATTGCTTCTCTAAAATTTAAGTTTTTCAGTTGTGCCATTATTCCAGAGGACCATCGACATGTAAAAATATACCTGTAAGGTGTTCTACTTAAAATAAAATAAAAAAGTTGACATCACTTTCAGTGAAACCGGAAGATCTACTGTGCTCAAAAGTATGTCGGAACATTCATTTTTTGATTTAATTTATCCTTTCCAAATTTCATATAAGTCGATAGCATTTTATTAATAAATAAAAGTCCAATTATAATGTGATAGTGGATAAAAAAAATTACCCTACTGTAGCAGAAAACATTCGCAATAACTTATGTGAAGTTTACAATTCCACATTTGACAGTTGGAGATTTTTTTAATCTAACGAAATCGACACAAAGGCCTTTTTATTCACTTCATTGTAAAATAATTTATTTCAGGCTTACAGATTTACATTATTTTGACAACTTGTTTTTTTTTTTCATTTAACGAAACTTTACATTGACACTAAAACCTCTTTATTCATTTCATTATTATGTAATAGTATATTACATAACGAGAGTTGTAAATAGCAAATTACGCACGATGGAAAAGTTGCGCATGAGCCGAATCGCAGCGGCGAATGCAAGTAATTCCACAAGTGCGTAATTACTTTACAACTCGAGTTTTGTACTATACTTTATCTACGACCACAAAAATTACCTTATTATTCAAGTTCAAAATAATCGGCAATGACATTTGCAATTTCGACGACTGTCAATCTAATATGATGCGGCTACGTAGATCTAACTACAAATGTGCGTAAAGTAGGTGTGTTGTGCGTTTTTCTTACTTTACGCACGACGTTTGTAAATACCCGCTTACTTAATTTATGTGTCGTGCGTAATTCGTCATTTACAGTAGTGGTCGTAGGTAACAGTTTACCCCACTGTAACAGAAAACATTTGCAATGATTTATCTGAGACTTGCAGATTCACATTTGGCAGTTGTCTTTTTTTAATATAACGAAACTTTCTATTGACACGAAAGCCTTCATGTAAAAATTAAAAAAATACCCCACTGTGGCAGAAAACGCAATAATTCATTTGAAGTTTACAAATTCACTTTTCACAGTTGGAAATTTTTTTTAATCAAACGAGATTGACACGAAAGCCTTTTTCTTCACTTCATTGTAAAATAATTTATTTCAGGCTTACAGATTTACATTATTTTGACAACTTGTTTTTTTTTTCATTTAAGGAAACTTTCCATTGACACTAAAACCTCTCTTTATTCACTTCATTGTTATGTAAAAATGTTATAGATTACCCCACTGTAACAGAAAACAGTTGCAATAGTTTATTTGGGGCTTAGAGATTCACATTTGACTTTTTTTTTTAATATTACGAAATTTCCCATCGACAGGAAAGCCTTCATTGTTAATATAAAAATTAAAAAAATTACCCCCTGCAGCAGATAACAGTTGCAATAATTTATTTGAAATTTACAAATTCACATTTGATAGATGGTATTATTTTTATTGTAACGAAACTGAAAGTCTCTACTCACTTTATTGCTGTGTAAAATCGATAATATTTTATTGTAAACTATTTAAATGTACTGCTATCAGATAGTGATTATAACTGTCTCTAGACGGTATTTTGCAATGTCGAATCAAGCAAACTGCAATTCCTAAAAGACTCAGAAAGCGTTTCGTTTTAAATCTCATAATGAATTGAAGTAATTGTAAAATTTACGAAAAGCTCACATAATCATTATTAAGTAGAAGAATAGAGTTATAAACGTTTCACGTGACGATTTTTAAGCTGTGCGTTAAAAGATTATAAACAAATTGTTCTATACAATTTCCTCGAATAAGAGTCCAGTTTAATTAAAAACGTATAATTCTTTCATGTTAGAAATTTTATTGTAAAGTAGAGCTCTGCTATGTTGCCACATTGTCGGATCCCACTTAGGTTAGAAACTATGTACGTGTATACTTGGCTCACATGCGCCCTCTGCATAACTAATTGTGAACTACTGGTGTATAAAACTGCAAAGAAATCGGCAAAACGAGATCCGGTATAAAATTTGAATTTGAGCTCTTTAGTACCAACAAAGTGGGTTATGACCCGATATACACGCTAAGAAAGGTGAGATCCGATTTCGGATCTCGCCTTTCCAAAAGGATCTCATCTTGTCCAACTTTTATCGCGAAATGATCTCAGGTTTCCTCTTTTTAAATCTATATATATATAAAATTAGTTTTATATATATATATATATATATATATCCAGCTATCATTTGAGCGTCCCTATATTGTCAATTTGCCGTCAATTGAGCGTCCGAAGTAATTGAGCGTCCGTATGCGGACGCTCGATTGTATACCATGTTAAAAAAATTTTGGGGCATCGTGCGACCTCTGCCTATCATTTAAAAAAATTCTTTCTGGACGCCCGAATGATGATCAAATGAAAGTTAGTGTATATTTTTAGTTCGAGCGTATATCCACCTGTGGCGCTAGTGTCGTTTGCGTATATAGGAGCGTGTATAGTCGGCTTTCACGTACAGCACAATAAGGCGTCCAGTAAATCTGTCAACACTGTTGTAATTGAAATGTGCAGCGGACGCTCTCTTGTGCATATCATTTATGCAAGCGAATATTTATTACACTTTTAAAAGCGAATGAAATTATAAACGTTGTCTATAATCTTAATGCCCTTCAAGTGTGTTACACAATGCAATACTGATACAACGCAGCAAGAAAATGCAAAATTTTCACATAGAAAATAGAAAATAGAAAAATTTCAATGGCAAAATTTTCACATAGAAAATAGAAAAATTTGAATGGCTTCAGTCTTGTTACCTTTCTTGAAAACAGGTATAACCTAGTAGACTGTGCAGGCTTTTTGTTCATACTTTAAACGGTACCTACACATTTTATTATTAGAAAATGTTAAATACAAAAGATTTGTGGATTTACCTGAACCGCCAGAATTTACTTTTAAAAAGAACAAATGACGGAAACCTAACAAATGAGTTTCAACTTTGTTGAAAAATACTACGTAACTTTTCTATTAGAGATCCTACCACTTACATATTTTACATGTTGCTTCTAAGGAGCAACAAAAAAGATAATCTGAGCACAAATTCGTTTTATCGGCGTTGGGGGCGGCGTGGTACTACGTAACATTTTTATTAGTGATCCTACCACTTCCATATTTTGCACATTGCTTCTAAAGAGCAACTAATAAAATCAATCTGAGCACAAATTCGATTTATCGGTATTGGGGGCGGCGCGGTACTACGCAACATTTTTATTAGTGATCCTACTACTTCCATATTTTGTACATTGCTTCTAAGGAGCAACTAAAAAAACATTTGAGCACAAATTCGTTTTATTGGTCTTGGGGTTGGCGCGGTACTACATAACATGTTTATTAGTGATTCTACTACTTCCATATATTGCACTTAGCTTCTAATGAGCAACTAAAAAAACAATCTGAGCACAAATTCGTTTTATTGGTGTTGGGGGCGGCGCGGTACTAGGTAACATTTTTATTAGTGATCCTACTACTTCCATATTTTGCACATTGCTTCTAAGGGCAACTAAAAAAACAATCTGAGCACAAATTCGTTTTATCGGCGTTGGGGGCGGCGTGGTACTACGTAACATTTTTATTAGTGATCCTACCACTTCCATATTTTACACATTGCTTCTAAAGAGCAACTAATAAAATCAATCTGAGCACAAATTCGATTTATCGGTATTGGGGGCGGCGCGGTACTACGCAACATTTTTATTAGTGATCCTACTACTTCCATATTTTGTACATTGCTTCTAAGGAGCAACTAAAAAAATATTTGAGCACAAATTCGTTTTATTGGATTTGGGGGTGGCGCGGTATTACATAGTATGTTTATTAGTGATTCTACTACTTCCATATATTGCACATAGCTTCTAAGGAGCAACTAAAAAAACAATCTGAGCACAAATTCGTTTTATTGGAGTTGGGGGCGGCGCGGTACTACGTAACATTTTTATTAGTGATCCTACTACTTCCATATTTTGCAAATTGCTTCTAAGGGGCAACTAAAAAAACAATCTGAGCACAAATTCGTTTTATCGGCGTTGGGGGCGGCGTGGTACTACGTAAGATTATTATTAGTGATCCTACCACTTCCATATTTTGCACATTGCTTCTAAAGAGCAACTAAGAAAATAATCTGAGCACAAATTCGATTTATCGGTATTGGGGGCGGCGCGGTACTACGCAACATTTTTATTAGTGATCCTACTACTTCCATATTTTGCAAATTGCTTCTAAGGGGCAACTAAAAAAACAATCTGAGCACAAATTCGTTTTATCGGCGTTGGGTGCGGCGTGGTACTACGTAAGATTATTATTAGTGATCCTACCACTTCCATATTTTGCACATTGCTTCTAAAGAGGAACTAAGAAAATAATCTGAGCACAAATTCGATTTATCGGTATTGGGGGCGGCGCGGTACTACGCAACATTTTTATTAGTGATCCTACTACTTCCTTATTTTGCAAATTGCTTCTAAGGGGCAACTAAAAAAACAATCTGAGCACAAATTCGTTTTATCGGCGTTGGGGGCGGCGTGGTACTACGTAAGATTATTATTAGTGATCCTACCACTTCCATATTTTGCACATTGCTTCTAAAGAACAACTAAGAAAATAATCTGAGCACAAATTCGATTTATCGGTATTGGGGGCGGCGCGGTACTACGCAACATTTTTATTAGTGATCCTACTACTTCCATATTTTGCAAATTGCTTCTAAGGGGCAACTAAAAAAACAATCTGAGCACAAATTCGTTTTATCGGCGTTGGGGGCGGCGTGGTACTACGTAAGATTATTATTAGTGATCCTACCACTTCCATATTTTGCACATTGCTTCTAAAGAGCAACTAAGAAAATAATCTGAGCACAAATTCGATTTATCGGTATTGGGGGCGGCGCGGTACTACGCAACATTTTTATTAGTGATCCTACTACTTCCATATTTTGTACATTGCTTCTAAGGAGCAACTAAAAAAACAATCTGAGCACAAATTCGTTTTATCGGCGTTGGGTGCGGCGTGGTACTACGTAAGATTATTATTAGTGATCCTACCACTTCCATATTTTGCACATTGCTTCTAAAGAGCAACTAAGAAAATAATCTGAGCACAAATTCGATTTATCGGTATTGGGGGCGGCGCGGTACTACGCAACATTTTTATTAGTGATCCTACTACTTCCATATTTTGCAAATTGCTTCTAAGGGGCAACTAAAAAAACAATCTGAGCACAAATTCGTTTTATCGGCGTTGGGGGCGGCGTGGTACTACGTAAGATTATTATTAGTGATCCTACCACTTCCATATTTTGCACATTGCTTCTAAAGAGCAACTAAGAAAATAATCTGAGCACAAATTCGATTTATCGGTATTGGGGGCGGCGCGGTACTACGCAACATTTTTATTAGTGATCCTACTACTTCCATATTTTGTACATTGCTTCTAAGGAGCAACTAAAAAAACAATCTGAGCACAAATTCGTTTTATTGGTCTTGGGGTGGCGCGGTACTACATAACATGTTTATTAGTGATTCTACTACTTCCATATTTTGCACGTCGCTTCTAAAGCGCAACAGAAAGGATAATCTGAGTACAAATTCGTTTAATCGGTGTTGGGGCGGCGCGGTACTACGTAACATATTTATTAGTGATTCTACCACTTCCATATTTTGCACATTGCTTCTAAGGAGCAACAGAAAAGATAATCTGAATACAAATTCGTTTTATCGGTGTTGGGGGCGGCGCGGTACTACGTAACATTTTTATTAGTGATCCTACCACTTCCCTATTTTGCACATTGCTTCTAAGGAGCAACTAAGAAAATAATCTGAGCACAAATTGGTTTTATCTGTGTTGAGGGCGGCGCGGGTACTGTGTAACTCTTTTATTAGAGTTTCTGCCACTTACATATTTTGCACGTTGCTTCTAAGGAGCACAACAATCTGAGCACAAATTCGTTTTACTGGTGTTGGGGGCGGCGGTACTACGTAACATTTTTATTAGTGATTCTACTACTTACATATTTTGCACGTTGCTTCTAAGGAGCAACTAAAAAAACAATCTGAGCACAAATTCGTTTTATCGGCGTTGGGGGCGGCGTGGTACTACGTAACATTTTTATTAGTGATCCTACCACTTCCATATTTTGCACGTTGCTTCTAAGGAGCAACCAAAAAGATAATCCGAGCACAAACTCGTTTTATTGGTGTTGGGGGCGGCGCGGTACTACGTAACATTTTTATTAGTGAACCTACTACTTCCATATTTTGCACAGTGCTTCTAAGGAGCAACTAAAAAAACAATCTGAGCACAAATTCGTTTTATCGGCGTTGGGGGCGGCGTGGTACTACGTAACATTTTTATTAGTGATCCTACCACTTC